>PVIH01006414.1:0-111592 GCA_004025045.1 Sigmodon hispidus
CCAACAATCAATAAGTGGGATCTCCTGAAGCTGGGAAGCTTCTGCAAAGCCAAGGACACTGTCAATAGGACAAAACGCCAGCCTACAGAATGGGAAAAGATTTTCACCAACCCTACAAGTGATAGAGGACTGATCTCTAAGATATATAAAGAGCTCAAGAATTTAGATCCCAAAACCTTGAATAACCCTATCAAAAAACAGGGCTATTTTTTTTTTTATTTTTCTGAGGAATCAGAGATGGACCTGGCCAGAACTCATCTACCTGGCTAGTAGTCCATTAAAGCTTGCTTCAAATTTGACTTTAAATTGTGGTAATGGTCTTATTCTCAATTTCTGGGACTAACACCACCCACCCAACCCACCAAATGCAAACAACAACAAATCCAAAATCAAAATGGAAATCACATTTTGTTTTCTTGTGTGCTGCATCCTGGAAATACCCTCAAATTATAATACTAATGACACTTGGCTTTATAAAAATGTCTTTTACTTAAAAACAAGGCCTCATCAGGGCCAGCAACATAGTTATACATGTCACATATAAACACACCTAACAGTTACAATACAAAACATGACTTACGTAAACTGATAACTGGAGAGTGCTTGGCAATGTTTTACTAGAAATAAATATTGCTATTTAAGTCACAGGTAGTCTCTGCTGATGTTAAATTCCAGCAAACAAAAAGTTTGTTGGGTAGATTTTGGAGGTGGGGTATTGTTAGGCCTGTATGAGGGTAAGAAAGTGAGGCCAAAGTAGAGCTGTGGTGGCCCACACCTTTAATCTCAACACTCAGAAGGCAGAGGCAGGTGGATCTCTGAGTTTGAGACTAGCCTGGTCTACATAGTGAGTTTCAGGACAACCAGGGCTACACAGAGAAACTCTGTCTCAAAACAAAAACAAAAGAAGAAAGAAAAGAAAACAAGACCCGAGGAATCATCTGTTAGCTTAAGGTAGACCCGGCACACACCTTGAACATACTAAGCTATTTAACACAGTGAGTTTTATGTACATATAAATACATTTTTCCTTGTGCTGCTATCTGAATTTTACATAATTTAAAATAAGGAGGCAAACATAGAGATGAAAAATCCTATATAAACAGTTAAATTTTAGCTTTAAAATACAAAACATAAGTATGCAGTTTCTTCATACAGTTTTCTGTAGGAAAGTCCCTCTTTTTTTTGATAGTGTTCACATTGTGCAGAGATCTCCTAAGGAGTATCCAGACATGAAGGACATCATCTCTGATAGGCCACTGGGAGACCTGTGAGTGATGTAGTCTCAGTAATACATGTTCTTATCCCACCAGCCTGTGGAGGTAGAGAAAGGTAAGTCAGAAATAGCCTGTGGGATACACAAGCACTGGAAATCATATTGCTGGACTGATGGTACACTTCATTGACCAGACACTTGTCTTGCACAGCTGGTCTGGTTTCCAGCTCCACAAAACAAAAACTAAATTCATTAGCTCATTACTCACTTCCAGGGTAGAGTCTGATGAAGAGTTTTCGCATCTCATCATACACCCAAATCAGAATGGCATGTGGTACAGCCACAAACCAGTACTGAGCCCTGGAATCAAAAGAAGAAAGTGAGCCCTGGCTTGTCCAAAGAAATAGCCTAGACCTTGGTCAATAGTGAGGCAGGGGTGTGGACTTTCTCTTAATTTTTCATGCCTCACTAGAAATAGCAAATATACTACATCACACAACACAAGTCTGCCAAACTCCCTTCTTAATCCAAAATGGGTTAAGTAAAAGCAGCATTGGCCTTTGAGACTAGTGATGATCCAGTTAGGCCTGGAAATTGCCTTTCTTCCTTTGGAAAATAGGAAAGTCAATGGATGGGTTTCTATAGCTTGGGGTCCATTTAATTTCTTTGGGAAGACTGGAGGAAGGGCCTGTGGGAAGCCTTGTGTTTATTCAGGTTGTAATAGCTGAGAGTAGAAGCTGGCTTTCCATATAGCAACCACTGCAGGTGAACTCACCTGAGCATGGTGAAACTCAGGGCAGTGACACTCCCGAGACCGTAGGAGAGGATCAGTGCCACAATGATCTGTGAGATGATCCCCACCCAGATGACTTTGTTTCTGGAAAATACATGGAAGCAAACAGATGAGGAATTTCCAAGTGTCTGGCCATGCGCCCAGCAGACCATGCTCTAGGACAAGTCAACACCTCATATATTACAGGTGTGGGCTGTTAAAGGGTCCTGAGTACCTGTAGCCCCTTGTTATCCCCATGTGACAGGCTCATTATCCCCAGGTCAGACATGGAGTTACCTGAAGAGCCCCTGCTGGAAGATAGAATTCCTCCGGGTTTTCCTGATGATCAGATCTGCAATTTGTTGGATCATGATGCCAACAAAGAAAGCAGTATAGCCTGTCCATTCTAGGTATCTTCTCTGATACCTTGTCTGCCAAGAGATGGAGACATGAGACCATGAGATGCCCTTGAGGAAAACCGAAATCTGACCCTCTTTCCCCACTTCACCCAGATTAAGTGTAGACTGTCTACTTGTGTTCTAAAAGAAATTCTCTTTAAACAGATGGTAAGGGAAAGACAAACTTATATTAGCCCACTGTGGGGGTTGGATTGGTTACGTTTCCAACTGCTGAACCAATGCAGAAAGTGAGTTTGAGAACTGAGGCTTCCCCAAAGCCAAATCATTGTCACCCAGGATCTTCCACACTCATTAACCGAGTAGCATCGCAGTCTGTCTCATCAGGACCATTCAGGGAAGTGGAAGCTCTATGATAGGATGAATGGGCAGTGAGGAGAGAGAAGGAACAGGTAGTGCTGGCTGAAGAACTCATCACTTACCCATTCCTGCCCGTAGCTATCTTCCAAGTCGTTTATATCCTCTGTTTCCCATGCTACCCTCAGGTTGATGAGAGAAGTGGGCCAAAAGCCCTGCTGTGCATAGACAGTGAAATAGACTAGGAAAGCTCCCAGGGCTTGCATGAGACCTGCAAGAAGCAAAGATTTAGATGGGAGTGTTGTACTGGGCCCAGAGAGCCACCCAGTTCTTGTGTCTTCTGAGCCATCCCGTACCCTGCCTGGGACTGGAATTCTCTATATTGAAGGGCTCTTGTATAATGAGGCATAGGTAGGGGGTGACCAAAGATGATGCACCCTCCTCGTACCAATGTGCAGGTAAGAGTAGATAGCAAGCTGCTGGTTCACCAGTCTGTCTTTCTTCTTGTGGCGAGGTTTCCTATTCATAATGTCACTTTCAGCTTTTTCGTAGGCCAAGGCAATGGAGGGAATCTAGAGAAAGAAGAACCCCATGAAACCAAACCCTGGAATGAGAGTGATAGCAAGCAAGGGTGGTGGAGATGGGGAGTGGCAGTGCATCCAGGGTGCAGACAACAAAGGTGTGTTGTCTATATGGGATTTTCAAGCCTCCTCCTTTAAAAATCAGTCTGTTTTGAAAGGCTGAGGGTGTGGCCAGGGGCACCATGGAGCTTACTAGAAGCACAAAAGAGGTCCCTGATTAAAAAAAAAAAAACCAGTCTAAGTCAGTCTGCTTTTTAAAATCACCATGCCCTGACAATTCTAGATAGAGAGCTCATCGTAACATAAAAGGTCATCTTTCCCATTTGGTACGCATCTAGACCACAAAGCAATGTGGTAGAATAATGTGGTCCTCACAGGTCCCTTAAAAAAACAGACTTCTATCTCCACATCCAGACTTCCCAATTCAGGAGGTATGGGCTAGGCTAGAGAATTAGTATTTCAAAACTGGTCCACACTTGGAGAATCACTGCAGGGTGACAAAATGAGAAAATGTAGAAGGGCTTGAAATACTGGAATATGGATCCATTCTGTTTAGGGAGGGTATCTCAGTTCCCCCCTCAAAGATAAAAATCTTTTATTGTCCTCATAAAGCAGGGATCAGACCTAGGTGCTATACAGAAGTAGGGAACGAGGCTGATGTCAGGGCCACTTTTGTACTGTGACTTCTGCTTGTTCTCTGGGTTTTTTTTTTTTTGTCTGTTTGTTTGTTTGTTTGGTTTGGTTTTTCCTTCTTGGCCTGGGTAAGCCAGAGCCATGGGGGCTTCCATGGACCTTTGTTTAAATGGAGACAGGCTGGTAGAGGGAGATCTCAGATGAATGACTGTTGGAAATAACAAAACCTTAAAAATGCCGGACACACACACACACAAAATATCCCTGTAAGAGCCCCAACCAAACAGCAGCAAAAACCAAGCCCACTATTTTGTTGTGGGTTTAGTGAGGCACTTCCAGTTCCCTAACTTAGCGTGGGGTGACCTTAAGGCACTATCTCTTCCCCAGAGCACTACTGTATGATTGCTTCTCCAAACCATTGGAATTGAAACTGATGATGGCGTATATCTTTGAGAGAGCCAAAACCATGTCTTTAAAAGAAAAAAAAATCAGTATTGAAGATGAAGCCCAATGAGCTATATCCCCCAGACCCAATTTTTATCTTAAAAAAATCTTATTCTGGAATGAAATGATTTTCATTTTCAAATACTTGACAGATGTCTCTAATCCATTGCTGGGAAGCATGGTCTGTGGACAAGCAGAGTAAGTGACACCTGGGAGTTCATTAAAGATAGAGAATTGGCCTAGTGATACAGACATATGAAAAGCATTGACTTTGTCCACCATGTGGCTCTTGGAGGCAACAGGCATAACCTTTATATCAGACCTTGTAGTACCACTTACAATGTCTGTGCCCAAGTCGATGAATAGGATAGTAATGGTGCCAATAGGCAGGGGAAGCCCAGCAATGATGTAGATCAAGAAGGGGCAGAGCTCAGCGATGTTCTTGGTTAGGGTGTAGGCAATGGTCTTCTTCAGGTTGTCAAAGATCAAGCGACCTAGGGAAGATGTGTCTCTTTATAGGAGTTGCTTCTATTCCCCCAGGAGCCTGGCTATCAGGAAGATACCCTAAAACCCTACTCACCTTCTTCTACCCCTGTGACTATAGATGCAAAGTTGTCATCTAGCAAGACCATGTCAGCCGCATTTTTAGCAGCATCAGAACCTGCTATCCCCATAGCAATCCCGATGTCTGCCTTCTTTAGGGCTGGAGAGTCATTCACTCCATCACCTGTCACGGCCACAACTGCATCCTGTGGGAACCCAATGAGGAAACAGGAATAAAGCAGGGGAAGGAGCGACCAGGGGTCCACCAGGAAGCACTCCCCTACCCCTTTTGTCTCGAGGCTGGAGAACTATTTGAGCCAAAATGAAGATCTCTTTGGGAAGTAAAGATGAAGGTAGACAATCTTAGAAGCCAGGATAAGAGGCTCTGACACAGACATATAAAAATGAAGAAATTAAAACAAAAACTTCAGTGCATATTCCCAAATAAAAACGTATTTTATAGAGTCAGACTTACATATTGATGAGCTTTGAACATACATATCCAACCACCCAAATTTAGAAAAATTTTGGAAAACAAAACAAAGCTGCCTGTAGTGGCATATACTTCTTATAGTCCATGAAAAGTTGAGACAGGAAGATTGTAAGGCTGAAGTCAGCCTGGAGTACACAGGAAAACCTTGACTCAATAAGCAAAAGCAGAAAAAGAGGGACAGGGAGGAAAAAGGGGGGGAATATTGGAAAAAGAAAATTGTCTCTATAGTGAACATGCACAGATTTTCTTGACGTTAATCCTCCAAACAATATAGACTATCAACTGTTTATGCAGCATTCACATTACATTAGTTATTATGAATCATCTGGAGATGATTTAAAAATACATGGAATGTGAGCACTTTATATACAAATATTAGTTAATTTTATAAATGCAACTTGAGCAATGGTGTTTTGTACTTGTAGGAGTTCTAGAAACTACTTCTCCATAGCTACCAAGGAGTGACCATTTCTTATGTCTCATTCCCTTTGTTATATATATTTACATTTAGAAAGTTTATATTTATACCCTACCACAGTGATAAAGTAAAGAAAGACTGAGAATGTATGCCTGTGTGCTGGTCTCAGAGATGAATAGAACATTAATCCTCCTAATATCTGATCCACATTTCCCAGTGGATAACCAGGTCTTTCCAGTCATCTGGGAGCTGCCGTTGACCCACCTGCCTCTGGCAGCCCTCCACAATGATCAGCTTCTGCTGGGGTGATGTCCGGGCAAATACAATTTCTTGGTAGTTGGTTAAAATCTCGTCCAGTTGTTCTGAGGTCATGTCCTTCAGTTCCATGCCAGTCACCACCGTGGCTTTAGCTTCTCTAGAAAGACCAGAAGAGAGAGGGTGAAGCCAAAGGCCAGCTCTTGGGTTGAAATATGGTTCTGTGCCTTCGAGTTATTAGCTGAGGCTAAAACAGGAGACCATTTCCTGTTGTCCTATGAAAGGGGAATAAAATGCCAACTAGCCTTTTCCTTCTAGAAATGGACGAGAAACGATGCTTCCTGGGACAATGCTTAACTACACAAAAAAGAGAAAATCGGCTGTTTGAGTGCAGAGCTCAGAGATAAAATGCTTTCTGAAGTATTCATTAAGCCCTAGATCTGATCTCCAGTATCACAAAACAAACATGCACAAACCCCATTCTTATGTTCTGGCCCCTACACTCTCATTATGCCAATACACATAGGTAAGACACCTTTATGTTGGTTTGGGTGTATAGAAGTCCGCTATGTGCAGTGTGATGTGTTGGGAAAATAGTTTACTGAGGTCTTTGAGCACAAAAAACCCGGCTCTATAAAAAAGCTCTTGGGCCATGGTTTTCACCCTTCTTAAAGTTGCAATCCTTTAATATAGTTCCTCATGTTATTCCTCAACCATAAATTTATATTTGTTGCTACTTCATAACTGTAATTTTGCTACTGTTATGATCATGTAAATATCTGTGTTTTCCAGTGGTGTTAGGTGACCCTGTGAAAGGATTGGTCAAGCCTCAAAGGGGTTGTGACCCCAAGGTTGAGAATTGTTGCTCTGGGGACTCTTGATTATGCAGATATGACAATACATACTACTCTTCTGATGAACCCTTTAGGCATTTTCTGCTATTCCCTGAGCAGACTCCAGGTTTGCCTTGGTTTGCCAATAAGGCCAAGTGCAGCCTTCAAGGTCAAATGCGACTAGCAAGGTCAAGTACAGCCTTGAGCTGTTGAACTTCCCATCTTCTTGGGTTCTTCTCTCCCACTCACTAGAGTCCTTGGGTTCTGAGACACTAATGCCTCTACTACCCTAAGGTCTACGCTGTCTCCCTTTCTAGGAAGGGGCATTTCTACTTGAGCTTCCCTTGACTAATACTTCAGATGTTAGCCTTCAAATCTCAGCTTAAATACTGCAGGCACGAAACATTGCTTACTTTATTCTTTATGTCTTGCAAGCTTTCAGATTTTCACATTTGTTTTTCCCATTGATAGCAAATACTGGAATTCTAGCACTTGGTTCAAGGTTTTTCTAATTGCTAGTCTAAATTATCCTCGGTGAATGGGCAGCACAATTTGGACTCAACATTAAAGAAATTGAAAGAGGATGTGGGGTAAATCTGGGAGCAGTTATGGGAGAAAGGGGAGCAAATATGCTCAAAATCTATTGTATGCATCTATAAAATTCTCAAAGAATAATAATGTATTCTAAAAGCATATCAAGTCTAGATAAAAAGGAAACGTATTTTCTTCCTTCTTATAGTTTTATGAAAGTGTAATTACATAGATGGCTATAGAGCCAGAGATGACAAAGCAGATAAATAAGAAATTATTGACAAAAAGTGTGCACTTGTGATGGGGATGTGATGTGACCCTGTGATAGAGCACTAGCCTAGGTTTGGCAAAGTAAACACAGAAAATAAATAAATGATCCATTTCACTCCAGGTCCGTGTGGTAACTGGCGTGAAAATATCATCCTATTATTGACCATTCTCAACAAATAAAGCAGCTCCAGCCCTGTTTTTGCAGAGGTCTGTATAAACAAAGGAGTGATGGCAAGCCTTGGGTTTCAGGCAATTGTTACTGTGCCCAGAGACTGTCACTGTTGTACCTTACACCTGGTAATTATTTATTACCTGGCAGCCAGTGTGTTCCTAAAAGGCCTAAGTGCCTGGGTAATCTAGGTCATTGTTATTTTCTTTCTTCTTGGGTGCATGAAAGAAGATCCAACTGGTAACATTCTATTTAACCCACCATTCTGAAGTTATGTCCTTTAAAGCCTAGGCAGCTCCTTCCCCAGGTGTCTCCTCATAGAACCACTCTCCCCCTCCCTCCACACACTCTCCCATCTCCTTGGATAGATGGAAAGTTTCCCATTGGCAGGGACAGTGTCTATTCTACTGTTTGGCATCTAGCTTAAAAGCAACAACAAACTGTTCAGAGAATTAATAGATAAGTGAGTAAGTGAATGGATGGCTGGAAGACAGACATGATTGGAAGAATAAAGCTTCTCTTCTACTTGATAAGTAGAAAGGAGAGTATGTTTGCACAACCACACATTATGAAGTCAACTGAATACACAAATAAATGCCTAAGATGCTCACTGTCAGGGGTTGGTATGCACAAAAGCAAAATTTTCAAAATCCTTAACTCCACGACGGAGTCAATAGCAAGTAACTTCATCTGCTCTTTGTTTTTCTCTTCTAAGCTGGCATGAAGTTTCTGGATCTGTGCTATATAATATTGTCAATCCAAAAGATCTTTCCAGCCATAAGATCATCTTGCCTAGTGATGCTATCTTAATTTTTCTAGACACACTCTTGGACTGACAATAAAATTACATTTTATATAGGGCATAGTCTATTGTCTATTGTTAAGCTACACTCAACTTTAATTCATTGAATTTTTTTAAAAAAAACTTTATTATTTATTTATTTGCCTTGGTGTTTGCCTGGAACTGGAACTACAGACAGTTGTCAGCTGCCATGTGGGTGCTGGGAATCGAACCCAGGTCCTCTAGAAGAGCAGACGGTGCTCTTAACCGCTGAGCCATCTCTCCAGCCCCCTAATTCATTGAATTTTACTGATTACTCAGGCACTTAGGCCTGGTAGGAAAACACTGGTTGTCAGGTAATAAATAATTACTAGGTGTAAGGTACAACAGACAAGTGCATCAGTGCAGTGCTTGGTTTGAACCAGATACTCAATAAAATTTTCAGTGAACAAATGAGTGTGAACTATAAATCAAGCCAACATAATGCTCTACCTGAGTGTTAGCCAAAGAGGTATTTTGTTCACACTAGCAAAACTATTTTAGAGTCAACATGGCATAATGGGTAAGAACTTGACTTTCTGCTCTTGTTACCTTTTGTTGACTTGCTCCACAGGGATACCTCGGCGTTTTGCAATGTCTTCTACTGTCTCGTTGTTGGCTGATATGATTCCCACGCTCTTGGCAATGGCTTTGGCAGTGATAGGATGATCACCTGTAACCATAATAACCTAGAACACAGAGCACAGAAACTTGTGGGTAATGGCTTTGCCGGCTAAGTAGAGATCATGGGTCAATGTTTACTAAGATGCTGCTTGCTTCAAAGGACCAAGAAAGTGCTATGGTTTTGTTTATGGACAGTTCTGGATCTCAGACACCACTGTTTCTGAAGGATGCACTGGTCCTGTATGCCCGCCCCTCCCCCAGTTTGCCCAGGCTTCTTCCATATGCCCCCTGATTCTAGAAGAACCCTTCCCCTTTGTTATAATTTCCTTTATGAAACGGCCTATAGGTGTCTCCTAGAGACAGTCTTGTGATGCTTTAACAATCTAGATGCCAACACAGTAATAAAATTCATATTTAACTTCCATACTATGAAGGCAAATGGACTATGGAAAATAGAGTACTAAAATCCTTTATTATTTATCATAGTCTAGGACAATATTCATGTAATTCATGGCATCAGCAAGTTCTTCTCTCTGTAGGTATGACATTGGCTCATTCCACACAACATTGTCTTGGTTTTGTGGACAGTGGCTGGCATCTTAGCAGAGTGAAGGAAAAGGTCCAGATCAGGAATTATGATGTTCACTTGAAGAGAACTAAAGACTGCTGATCTCCTGTGACCAGCTTTCTTAGAAAGGGATATAACATATAGAGAGGAAAGTAAGACTCACCTTGATCCCTGCACTCCGACATTTGGTGACTGCGTCAGGGACAGTGGACCGAGGGGGGTCAATCATGGACAGAAGTCCCACAAAGCAGAGGTTGGAAGTGGGAAAGTTTATGGTGTCTACATCAAATGAGGAGGTTTGGGGAAACTCATCTGCTGGCAGGTAGAGGTGACAGAAACCTGGAAGTGTAAAGAACTTTGGAGTTAGTAAAGCCAGGACAAAGTATAACAGAGGATGAAGAGTTGGGGGTTTGTTGTGTGGCTTGGTAGTAGAGGACATGCTTAGCATATGTGAGGAATTAGTTCTGATCTCAAAGCAGGACGAAGATGACATGATGATACACACTCGGTCTTTTACTATTTTACCAATATCTATCCTGAATAAACAACTGTTTAATCCCTTCAATTCCATAATGCATGTTTTTAAAGAAAGATATACTTCATCCAATTCCATCCAAGAGTAATGTCCTGTGTGCTTGTTAGGTGTTCTATGCTATGGTCTAGAGATGTAACAATCAAGATAAATACAGTGGGACATGCTTTACTTCTGAAGATGTCTCTGTTTAGTGGCGGGACTAACAACTGAAGACATTCAGCACAGTATGGACTGTAGCATAGAGCTGCACTTCAGCCACTGAGAAAGGCAGAACAAAGCGTGGATGTTTTCCTCTGGGGAAAGAGGGCTGGAGTGAGACCATTTCAGGAAAATAAGCAAGCACATGGAAAGGACTAACTCTGGGTCTTTGGAGAGTGGTAGGAAATTCAGTCCTAAATAAGATTAGTCCAGGAGTAACTGGGTAGAACCATCCTTTTCTCTGAGCTATTAATTTCTGGGGCTGAGGTCAAAGGCATTCCTGTGTGTGGTAGAACTCCCAGATCATGGGACTTCAGTCAGTTTTTACATCAAATGATCATCACCATGGCTCACTGCTTCCCACATTTCAGTAAGCAGGCCAGGAGGGCAAGCAGGAGGTTCTTAGAGTGAGTCTAGTCATATGAGGCCAATCTTTTAATGAAAAGATTGCTTGGTGCAGTAGGTTATGGAGGCATATTTAAATCATTACTATCTCATCTATGTATTTTATCTGCCGTACAAACTCAAATATCATTCAGAAACACACATTCCACAGATTCCTACTCAATTGCCAAGCACTTTCACAGTGTTTAATGAACCTTATCATCAACTATGGGCTGTGAATTCATGATTCTGTAGGTCGGTCAACCCAGAACTCTGACAGTGGAACACACTACCCCATCACACCACTTCAGTGATGGAATTTCAAAGTTCCTGCTAGCTCTAATATTCTCTGTCTCAGTTCCTAGGTTATCTTCCCCTACTCCTAAAATGAGATAAGTGATCATTTCTAAAATCACCCCTCCCTTTTAAGGAGTTGCTGAGTCTTACCCACTGCCTTGCAAGGTCCCATCGCTTGACCTTCTTCTTACCCCCACCTCTTTGCTTGATTCAGATGCCTACCCTTCCCTAGTTCCATGAAATGAAAGCAGCCACCTCTTCATGAGGCCAGTGTCTCCACTCACTGTCTCCAGCAAGGATGATCCTTAACCAACGCCGGCTGTAACTGTGACCAGCCCACCCTTGTGACAAAGCTTTTAGTCCTCCCCCCAACCGTAAGACAAAACACCAGCTCCTCGGCACATGTATAAGGACTGATCCTGTTTCCTGAACCTACTCCATCACATCCATCCTACAACCCTGCATGGACCACTTGCTCCCCTGTATGAATAAATCTCCTCCCATTCTTCTTCCTCTTAGCATCTGCAGTTCTCTCACATGGGTACTTTCCCCTCCTTCCATCAAAATACTGCAACTCAAGGCCCAATTTAAATTGTGACTTCTTCAGTAAAGTCGCTGACCAGGTCTGGAATGAACCCTATTCTCCCCAGTGATGGTACAGCAATTTCTTATATGTTTCTTATTTATATATATTTTTTCCTTTTTTCAATGCTGGAGATTAAACCTCACACATTAGGCAAATGCACCACCACTGAACTATACACTCCAACCCCTCATATTCCTCTTTATATGATCCATGTGGTGCCGTGGATACTCCGATGGCTGGTTAATGGGACTTCATGGCTCTCAGGAGATAAACACAGATGATCTACTACACTCACCCAACACACGCTCGCCCAGGCCTCCCAGCTCCATGTAGGCTGTGTGGAAGGCTTCGGCAGAGCTCTTGTCCAGTGGCTGCTCCTGGCCATTGATCATGATGGTGCTGCACTTCTCTAAGATTCTCTCAGGGGCTCCCTTCATCACCATGAGGAAGCGTTTGTCATTAGGGTCCTCTGTCTCATGTATGGAGAGCTGGGAGGGCACGGATTGGGCAGGTTAGATATGGCATCTTTGCCATGGTTCTTCCAATTAGCAATACAACAGGCAGGGGAAACATTTCTTTCAATTGGACCTCAGGGGGTAAAAGAAGAAGAACCATGGCTCCCCCAAGCATGGCCTATCCTTTGGCATTTGTAACTAATTAAAAAGCTAGCACCTAGATTGGGGTGACCCAGAGGAGTATGCTGAGCTAGAACACAAACTAGGTGCAGCTTGTATTTCAAAGAAACACTGGCCCTTTAAGGTCCTTTGAGGAGGCCAAATGCATTCCTCAGGCTGAACAACCTCTGGACAGAGGTATTGTAAGAGTCCTTGTCTCTCCTGGCCCCCCCAGGGGTGAGCCGCCATCTTTTGCACATGCACATGTATGTATATGTTTGGGTGCACATGTGTGTTCAGATGTACATACATATGTGTATATGATGTTCCTATGCAAATGCATGTATGTCTCTGTGTGTGTGTCTCTGTGTGTCTGTATGTATGTCCGTGTATGTGTCTGTGTGTGTGTGCACCCATGTAGGACACATGGACTGTTCTTAGGAAAAGAAGACCCTAAGAAGCTCTTTGCCTTTTTTTCTCCCCTGCTTCAGGGATGGGAAGGTTGGCTTTATGTCTTTAGAGAGGAGGAGGAGGAGAGGGAGGAGGAGGAGGGGGGAGGAGGGGGGGAGGAGGAGGAGGTTGGCAACACGGGTAGCCTGACCTGAGTAGACCAGATGCTCATGCCCATACCTCCCACCCCTCCAAGGTCTTTTGAACCCAGTATGGTCTGGAATACAGATTAACAAATGCACGAGTACACCTGAAGTGTTGTTCTAAAACGAATATTACCAGTTGTGAGAGAAAACTCACCTGAAATTTGTTCGTAGAATTAAAAGGAATTTCGGCTACTTTGTGGTTCCTCTTTCTGATTTCCATCACATCACCCAAAATAACCTCTGAGAATTTTAGAAGAGCTGTTTCTGAGGCATCTCCAACCACAATTCTCTGGGAATCAAAAGAGATCAGCGTTTACAGCACATCACCTAACTTGCCCTTGGCACATTAACCAGCACCTTAACTAAGCATCACCAGTAAAAGGGAAAGGCTGGGACTGAGCCAGGACCACGGTAAAACACAGACCAATGGCGCCACCTACAGGCACCAGGGAAATCTGAGCTTGTGAGAGCTCCGTGGGCTCGTAGAGGCTTCCTGAGCTATGGCCTACATGAATAGGTCAGGAAAAAAAAATCCTTCTAGAAAGCAAATTGCCAGGGATGGAAGTACAGGTGTTATGGTAAGATACGAAGGTTCCTGAAAAGCATTCTGTGGTCAAGATTCAAGCATCAGATAACAAGGACTCATGGAAAAAAAATTGAGCAAAGCTTGGTGAAGTCCAAATCAGTGTTTAAGGAAAATCGATAGCAAATAAAGGATGGAGGGGAGGGATAAAAGCGCGGCGGGGGGTAGTGAGGGATGACTCGGTAGGGTGCCGATGATAATGCAATCACGAAGCTGTGTGCATTTCACATCAAGAATGGGAGGACTTGGTGGATCACTAGATAGAAGAAAAATCAAGATGATTTCCCAAACCTTTGGCCCCAAAGACAAGTAGACTGTGTGAGCAGAAACATTTTGACAGCCTATTGACTGGAAGCCAGGCTGGGCACAGATGGAGAGTGACAAGATGCTGAGATGCCAACAGGGTAGAAATTCCAAGGGACACACACACACACAGGGGAGGGGGAGAAGGAGGAGGAAGAGAGAGAGAGAGAGAGAGAGAGAGAGAGAGAGAGAGAGAGAGAGAGAGAGAGAGAGAGAGAGAAAATGAATGAATGAATGAATGAATGTAGAGAATGTATTTTTCATTCAGTGGTCCAGAACAACTTAACATTTTATATTCTAGTCAAGAGGAGAATGTGCTATATAAGATCAGAGGCTTTATTTCCACCCAATTTCTTGAGCAAATAGCATTTATATTTTGAGGAACTTTGATTATGTCCACTTCTTTCTTCTAGGAACAAGATGGAATTTGGATTTCTGCGAAGCATACTTGTAATTTCTCAGTGATTGATGGCGTGAAGAAGACCTTGTGCTCATCTCAGGAGTCAGATTTGATCTTACCAGGGCAAACTCTACATAACTGAGAGGCTAAACCAAGCACCCAAGTGGAACCCACAGGGTGACCTCATGCTGCCTGTTACATAAGCCCAAGAGCGGCAGCAGCTTTACCTTCATGATGGGGACATTCTCCTGTCCCGGCCGGAACTCCGCTCGGTTACACAGTGTTATTATCTTGGACAAAGAGGCCCAGGTTCCAGAGCTTTGGTCAAAGGCTTGTTCTAGAACACAGGAAGAACAATGGCTAATGTGGGTGCTGAGCCTGCCATGCCCAAGTCATACCCCTCACTTAAGACCAGAGACTCAGCCAACCCTTTTGCTTGGTCCTTGTCTTTGGGCTAGAATGCTCCACAAAACTCACTTGTCTGGTTTTCGCTTGTATCAGCCACGAAGATCTGATTGTCAAACCACAAATGAGCCACAGTCATCCTATTCTGGGTCAGGGTCCCCGTCTTGTCTGAACAGATGACAGAAGTGGAGCCGAGGGTCTCCACTGCCTCCAGGTTTTTTACCAGGCAGTTCTTCTTTGCCATTCGTTTTGCTGTCAATGACAGGGTGACCTAGCAAGAGGGATAAAGACACTTTGGGGACAATCCTTTTGAACTCAGGTTATCTAAGACTGACTTTTAGGAGAGAGCTAGGACCCAGTTAGGCCAGAGGTGGTATTACAGCTACAAGAAGGTCTGGATTATTGACCATATTAACCATAATCTCCAAAAAGATCAAACACTTTTTTTGTCTCTTTGAAGAAAGTGCACCAGAAGTCCGCAGGCAGCAGAGGTAGGCCATGAGCTATGGCTGGAAGTCAGGCAGCTCAAAAGAGAGCTGGATGTGGCAGATTACTTGCCTAGTGTTCAGGAGGTGCTGGGTTCAACCTTCAGAACCACAAACAAAAAACAGCAGTGAGACCTGGAACTCAAAACATTTTTTCTCCTGTGTTTGGCCCAGACATCACTCTGCCACTGCTCCTGGGGTTAAATCACTAGCATATGAACCCTCCTTCATACTCCATGGGCTTCACAACAGGCTGGGGAGGAGAGAGATTTTGTCTGAGGATTGAATTAGATGGACCTGGGTAAATTTAAGATTAGGTAAAGAAGGGATTAATTCCTTCATAAAAAGAAAGGGTGGAGAAAGAGGATTTCAGGAAATAAATCAGAAGAATGCATTGCATTCCTAGAAATTAAGTGTGTGAAAAAAACCTATATGAATTAAGCTAGACCTCCTAAAATGTTAAAAGTTTCAATGTGTCCAGATGTTAGAAACATCACAATTCTTTTTTTTTTTTTTTTTTTTTTGTCAACCTATGTCAATTGTCAACTTATGTCTATTCAGGATGTCCTATGGTAGTCTCTGGTGTGTGTGTGTGTGTGTGTGTGTGTGTGTGTGTGTGTGTTCTGCGATGGGAGAAGGTGTAGTTCTACAGCTAGCAGCATAAACTCACAGTGACAGTGGCCAGGAGGCCTTCGGGTACATTAGCCACAATGATGCTAATGAGGAAGATGATGGCGTCGAGGATGTAGTACTGCATGCACACCGCAATGATGAAGAAAATGATGCCAATGGAGACAGCTACTCCTGCCACAATATGGACAAAGTGCTCGATCTCAATGGCAATGGGTGTTTTCTCACTTCCGACACCGGAAGCCAGGGAGGCTATGCGGCCAATGATGGTACGGTCACCCGTGTTGATGACAAGGCCCGTTGCCGTGCCTACAAGGAGAGAGACATTTTACTCCAGGCTTTCTGCTCATAGTCCTGGTGGTCTGCATGGTGAGGAACACAACCCAAAGGCTGATGGATGTCTTCTGGTCCTCTCAATAATAAATTTCTTCTGGGAAAAGCTTTACAGCAAGGGACTGGGGAGACAAAAACCTCAGGCCCAAGAGGGAGAGGTGATACAGATACGGCAGGCACCCCTAAGAGGCAGCTGGCCTTACCTTCCAGGCATGTTGTGGAATAGAAGCCTATGTTCTTTGTTTCCAAGGGGTTTTCATGGGTAAACTCAGTTGAACGGGCCTGAGGCTCAGATTCCCCAGTGAGAGAGGAATTATCTACCTGAAAGAAAGATCAAAAGTAACTCAAAATTAATTACTTTAACCCCTACTTTTTCCTTAATAGGGAGAGAGTGCCTGCTGTCTCCCAGCAGGATCCTGGAGGAAGGGCTCCCCCATACTCACTTTGCACCCTTGGGAAGACACTATTCTGATGTCTGCAGGGATCTGGTCTCCTCCTTTAATCTCCACAATGTCCCCCACCACCAGCTGCTCTGCAGGAATGATCTTCTTTTCTGAATCTCGGATGACAAGAGCTTGCTGTGGAAGAAAGCCATGGGCAAATGCTTAAGCCTCTGGGGAGCATGCTGGCCTTTCCACTGTCTGCACCTATGAGACTCCAGAGTGGGAGGCCTCAGGGATCCCACCCCCACGCTGGCTGTCAGAGAGGTGATGTTAAAACTCTAGAATGCTTCACATAGGGTGTCAAGATCCCAGGGACTAATTTTAATTTAGATCTATACTTAGAACAGAAAAGTTTACCATTGTTTGGCAATTAAAAAAACTTATTTATTTTATTTTATATAAATTGGTGTTTTGCCATGGGTGTTGGGTCCCTTGGAACTATAGTTACAGTCAGTTGTGAGCTGCCATGTGGGTACTGGGAATTGAACCCTGGTCCTCTGGGAGAACAGTCAGAGCTCTTAAGTACTGAGCCATCTCCCCAGCCCCGGAGATAGGGGAACTTTAATGAGGAAATGCCCTGCTTCTTTCTTGGTGCTGCAAGAGGCATCTCTTGTGCCCAGAATCTCTCTTTCTAGCTTCCACTGTATTCATTTGGGACCTAAGAGGTTTCCTAGCTATAGGTTCAAGGATTCTTGGGAGGAGCAAGCAGCACTTGGTCCCCATAGAAACATTTAGGGCAGCAAGCTCTGAAAGCAAAAAATAATCACAAATAGAGTAGACTGGATGGATCTCCTTGACTGTCTGTGAAGAATATTCTAGAACGATCGTCTGAATGGCTGTTTAAAATGGTTCAGAACATGTTGTGCAATGACTAATGTCCTGCCTGTCCTGCTTTTCCCTGATCTCACTTTAGTCCTCTGATCACCTCAACCCCGTGGTGAACAAGGACAAGAGATAATTTGCCAAAGATGTGCCAGACAGCAAGGAATGAGGCCAGGCTGCCTCCTTACCCAGAATTCAGGAAGGGAAGAGAGCTGGGTGGCTCCTACTCACCTGGGGGATCATCTTACTAAAGCTGGCCATGATGTTGGTGCTTTTGGCTTCTTGGTAATAAGCAAAAATCCCCGTTAAAATGACGACCAGGACAAGTATGGCGCCCAAGTAGACCTGGGTGGGAAAGAGAGCCGCAGTCAGAAAAACAGATGGGGTAGTGACCTTTAACCCAACAACCCCCAATCTGAAACAGTGTAGCCACCAAGGTGGACAATTCTACCCCCTCTCATGTGACTAGTTGCAAATACAGAGATGCTGAAGAACTACCTTCAGGGAGTGAAGGCAGGGATTATAGGAAGGAAACAAATTTTTGTGGTAATGTTCAGATGTCTTGTTTTATGTAGACACACATTCAAACCCCAGCCCCAACCTGAAATCTAGACGGTTTCTTATTGCTCATGTTCCTTGGGAACCAATTAGGTTTTGCTTCTGTGCTCAGCTTGAAGACCATGGATATGCTTTCCAAAGATGTGCCTATCTGGTTTTTAACATCAGTGACCTCATACAACACCTAGCATTTGGCAGCTGCTTTCTATCTCTTAGCATGGCATCAGCTGGTTTGATTCTATGGTGTGAGCAGGTACAGCTATCCTCCATGGGGAAAGGAGAGAGATTAGATTTGAGGAAAGAGAGTTCCAAAATACTTCATGGTAATTCCCACCCCCCACCCCATTTCAGACTAGGTGTTTTGTCTCTATTCTAAAATCACACTTGTATCTTCAGAAAATGAAGTATCACATGTTTCACAGCTGGGAGAATTCCTGATTTGCCCCTATTTATCTCCACCTGATGGATGGTAGCTTCCTAGCTTTAGCCTAGCACTGTGTCCATTGACACACTTAGCAACAGCTTCTCCTGGTAACCACATGAAACCCAGATGGTTGCTTACACTGTCTAGGGATGCAGAATTGTTGACATACTGGATCACAAATGCAATCCAGCACAAGATGGCACCTATCCATAGAAGGATGGAGAAGCCTCCCACCATTTGCTTGAGGAACTTGATGATCTCTGGAGTTTGCTTGGGAGGGGTAAGGGCATTGGGCCCATCCCGGGCGAGGAGCTCTGTAGCCTTGACACTGGAGAGACCCTAGAAAAGCCAAGAAAAACACACATAGAAATAAATAGTTGGTTTTCGTGTTTCTGAAGATTGTGCGCAGCACTGTCCAAAACCCTGGGAAAGTGAATGAATCGCCTAATTCTTCCAACTCCCACTTTTTTTTTTTTTTTTTTTTTTTTCCTGAAGAAAGATTACTTTTGTTTTTATTGGTGGGGCACTGTGGTGATATATAGTATATTTAATAAAGATATCCTGAGATATCAGAAGGCAGAGCCAAGCTCTGAAGATCAGTGAGTGGTGACCCACACCATTAATTCCAGCACTGGGGAGGCAGAGATCTCTGTGAGTCAGGTAGTGGAAGCAGAGGATTTTTTTTGAATAGGCTTTAGGTTCTTTAATTCCTCTGAGAAGGTGTTTCCTCCTTAGTGACAGGATAAGACTGAACTGGATTTGATAAGTGTGCCTGTGAAAATCTCCTCAGGTTGTTTTCCAAAGGCAAAAAGTTACTTTGCATGTCCCTTGTTGACCTGCACTCATTGGTCCGTTTGCCTGCCTTTGCCACACCTGCATACTCCAGAAGGGAGGGGTGTTGTGTTGGAATTATTCTGAGCAAAGACATTGTTTCTGGGAATGCCTTGTTTACAGTCCCTTTTTAAATGTCCTTCCCTTCCACAGTTGTAACGTTTGATATTTTGATTTTTCTTTAAACCTCTAGAAATAACCTCTCCTACCTAATTGTCATCACAATTATAAGATTCCACATTAATTGTATCCCAGATCCAATCCTCTAAGGGTGCTGATCTTGCCTTTAAAGGCCTAATTATCCTTTTGCATTGTGAGTTAGCATTTTCAAAAGCCAGAGATTCAACTATTATTCTCCTAGTTACTGGCTACGGTACCATATGATAGTCAATATGTATATATTACAAAATGTTTAAATTAGGTTAAATATCTGTCTCCAATAAACATTTCTTATTTTAGAGGGTGTGTCAGGGCTTGCACCCAGAGCTAGGAAAGTCTTCTACATCTTAGCTAACTAACTAACTAACTAACTGTCTTTTAACCTTTTATTTTGTGATGTGGGGATATATATATATCCCATACTGACCTTGAATTTGCAATCCCTCTGCCTCAGGCTCCCAAGCACTTTGATCCACAGTGGTGCCACTGCACCCAGCAAAACTCTCAATCACAGACAGTACCTTGTGCATATCTTTTCTTCCTATATGTGTAAGCTAGAGGCAGGCAATATCTCTATTTTGTTCATTTTTGAGTCTGTTCTAGGATCTAATGCTTTTGCTTGGAGTGCCTCAAATATCTGTTGCATAACTGGATTCTGAGCTACTGACTCATCATGGTCCATCACCCTGCCTCTTTTTTTTCAGAACCCCCTTTCTCAGTGACTGTTGAAAATGTACAATTTAATTCTAAGATAGTTCTAATAGTACAATCAGTCTTTGGCACTCACAGCTTCTGTCAACATAGAACTGACTACCTATTCTCACTGTCCGTCCAGTGTGAGCCACATATTAAGTTTTATTTTCATATGAAGAAATAAATATTCATTTAATATTCATTTTTTTTTTTTTGTCAAGAGCTTCAGAGTTGGGCTAGAGAGATAGTTCAGCAGTTGGAAGCACTTGTTGCTCTTGCAGAGGTCCTGGGCTTCATGATTCTCAGCACCCACATGGCAAAGCACAACCATCTGTAACAGTTCCAGGGAGTTAATGCCCCCTTCTGGCCTCTGCAGGTACTGCATACATGTGGTGCACTTAACAGACACATGTAGCCAGAATACTCATACGCATAAAATAAAAATAAATGATTTTTAAAAAGAGGCTTAAAGTTTTGAAGTTGAACTTGGATTTGAATTCATAGAAGGAAGTAATACTGTCCAGTGAGGAATTTGCAAAGTCCAGAGGGCATACTAGTGTGCTCTGGTCCCATGGGCACTGAGATGGAAAATCTGCATCCTTACTTTCTAGCAATGACCTCTCTGCCTCCAACAAAAAGAGCCCCATGCATCATTTTACTTCATAAAGCAACTTCTGGCCATGACCTTGAGGAAGGTCTGTATCATTCTAGGGATCACAGTTCCCTTGTTGTCTATGCCTGGGCATCTACCTTGGTGAAGAAGCCCGGCTGGAGCCTTGAGTCAGACATGCCACCTCCAGCAGGCCAAGTGGCTTATCTCAGGATCTGGCCATCAGAAAATGGGTAGTATCATAGGTGTGGCCTCAAGTCACCCACAGCCTGAACACACCAGCATTCCTCCTTGTATAGTAAGACACACATTCCCCCAGACATTTGGCCCCCTTATGACCTACCTGAATGATGTTTGTACCGTATTTCTGTTCCAATTCTGTATCACTGAGTCTGTGGTCATCCTGAAATTCAGAAAAGAAAAGGGAAGAAATGACATCATTCCTAAAGACTCCACCCCAACATCCGACCCTCTTTAAAAGCTGGAAGTAGCACTGAGGATAGGAAGGGCCAGGAAGGTTGATGAGGAACAGAGAAGCTTGTGTAGTGAGCAGAGATGCTGGTGCAGGAGACCCTTGTTTTCAATCTTGATCCCCACTCCCCTGAGTACACACTGCACTTGCCACTGACACCCAGGCACCGCCCTTAGTTTCTATGAGCAGTACAATGCCTACTTGATACAACCTGACCTCCAGCATATGAGAGCCCTGGCATCCTCATCCTGTAGTTGTGAGCTAGCCTGGTACTTCACTCAGACTTGGATGCTAAGACAGGCTAAAGGTGATGAGCAAACCCAAAGCACACATGGGTTGAGGGCAAGAAGGAAGGGAGAGGCAGAGCAAGGCTGTGGACGTGGATGCTCTCTGGGTTCCTAAGAATGAGAGTAGCACAGGCCCTTCATTCAGAAGATTGGTAGAGCAAGGTTCAGAAGCATTCAAGCATCATGTGACAAGCTGCAGACCTTTTGTGAAAAGCTTGAGAAAGCCCCTTTCTTACAGTGGAGCAGGAAAATAGGCTGATATCATGGGAATAATTTTTTATACAGTATTCAATTTACTCAAAAAATTGCTGAGCATGATGTTTGATGCCTCTAATCTCAAGACTTGAAAGACCTACACAAGGGTATTGTAAATTCAAGGCCAGGCAGTACCAGACTAATATGAACTTCATAACAAGACCCTGTCTCCACAGGTAATATAGATAGGTAGATATAGATAAAATTTATCTTGTGAGAGAATAAATGCATATCCAAGCAGCAATCTCAAGGGAAAACAGATATGTCTTAAATGCTAGAGAAACAGAGTGCAGACTAATTCTTTTTGTGTGTTATTTAATACCCTGACCTATTCTACTTAATCCTCTCTGTGAGTGTGGGCGTGGCCACGCACCATGTTGTAGCCACGCTCCCAGGCAGAGGCACGCACCACACCACACCACGCCTGGGGCTTGTCTACATAGTCACCCGTGGCAGACACTCTCTTTCTCTTTCTCTGCTCCCCCTTCCCTCCCTCTCTTTCTCTCTTCCCCTCCCCCACCTGTAAATAAACTCAGCATGGCTCTTTGGCAGCGTGTCCAGTTCCACTCTCCACAACCCTAACAGATAGGCATCACCTCCTCCCAGGCCCCTTTAACCAGGTCTCAGAATGTAGTCCTACTTGGCCTTGAACTCAGAACCCCATCTCCTTAGCCTTGTAGGTGCTGGGGTTAAAGATGTGTGAAAACAGGAAAATGAGTGTCAGTTATAATGAGACTTAAATTTAGGTCAGTACAACTTCTGAGCTGTCTGCCAGGATACATGCACACAACAGCCTAACAGCATGCCCGTTAAATGTTAACAAGCACCCCAGGAAAGTTAAACAGCTCTGACTTGTAGTATTTGTTAATTCCTCGTGCGTATCTCACCAGGCTAAGTTTCTGAGTAGTAAATAATTGGCAACCTAGCCTGAATAAACAGTTTGCATCAGTCCAGCGGTAGGTAGCCCAACAAGCATCTGCTGGGCTTTGAGGTCTGCCCATGGACAGCAGGGATAATCCAGCAGAAACTCAAGCTGCCTTTAGCCTGCCCGAAAGGATATCTTATGTTTCCCATCTAGGGCAGTTGTTCATGGAAGAGGTCAGCTTTAATAACCCAAAGTCTTTTCTTCAGAGAAACTTACTTAAAGAATGTAGCTCATTTCCCCCTCACAGACCTTGCAAACTGTTTCCCGTTTTACATAGTGAGAACAGGGGACGGGGTAGTTTCCATGGAGCCAGCTTGTTTGTGCCCACTTACAGCTCAGTCCTAGAGGACTTAAACTGAGTCTGGCCAGGCCCAGCATTCCCAGCCCTGGAGCTGTTTTTCCAGGAACACATAAAACCTCACAAGGCCCATGCCTTTAGCCTTCCCTCTGTAGCTCAAATACTTTTACTTGCTGGTGAAAGATTGACACATAGATATATCTCACAGAAGCAGCTGAAAAGGATGGCCTTTGCCTCTTGGGCTTCAATGGATGCTTTAACTTCCTATCCTAGATGGGACTGCCTCCAACCAGAACACAGGAATCTAACAAGGAGGATAGACAGAGTGGTGAGAGAAGCCACAGGGGGACAGGACAGAACAGGAAGGATGCTGTCTCACTCATCACAACAACCAACAAGGAGGCTGGAATCCTCCCAGGGTGTTCCAAGCTACGGAGGCCAATTTTTCTTTACCAGAGGGAAGTTAGAGAGAGAAGCTCTCCGGGGAGGGGGCACCAGGCCTTCAGAGCACTGACCAGATCCAGTTCTCTCTTAAGCTCCTCCTTCTCATGATTCCTATTGGCGTCTGATTCCTTGTCCTTTGTCTCTTTGAGCCCCTTGTCATCTCCCTGGTCTGTCTGCTTGACGTCTTTAGTTCCATTGAGCTCCACAGAATAAATTTCTGTCTTTTTCTGGAAGAGAAGCAGAGGTGCAATATTAGCCCCTGATAAGTTTTCTTGAGGAGGTGCTAGATTGCTCCCAGGGGGTGAGGAGATGCTCCCCACCCAGAGACGAAGTGGAGGATTATGGGAAGACTCCCTCCTCCCCTTTTAAAAATGTTTCCCTTCCTCTCTGTGAAGACACAAGGCTTGGTTGGCACAGCCGTGGCAGCATCTTTTCAAGGACCTCTTTTTTCCTAGGGAGGATGGAAATGATAACCAGTTTCCCTAGCACTTTGGTCCATGGGTCATACCAGAAGTGTCATCTTTTTTCTTAAGGAAGAGGTTTAGTTCCAAATAGGCTCACTGCCATCATGGCTTTTCAGACCACCTGGCATTCAACAGAAGCCTCGTGACATTTCCAAACTGGAACTTTCAGAGCAGGTGTTGCATGGCTTGGGAACCTGGGGACTCTTCCTGCACATCTATCCTAACTTCCATACACTGTCAGCCCTAAGTGCCATATATATTCTTGGCGGCGGGCAGTAAATGCAGTGTTAAGATTGCCCATCCCCTACTGTCCCGACACTGGACATTTCTTTTTTCTTTTCCCAGTGCTTCCCGATGGTCTCCTAAGGTCCCCACTAAATGTGGAGGCTGCACGCACCCGGCGCATGCTGAGGTTGGTAGTCCAATGCGCTGGCAGACGGATATGAGGGTACCGGTTGCGGGCGTGCTGCGATGAGCCGGGCTGGGATTAGGACGCCTGTTGCTTTAGTGGCTCTCCTGGTTGTGATGCGCAGAGACAATCCCGATCTGGCGGTGGCGGCGGCCGCGGCGGTGTGCAGGCCCTGGTTCTTGAAAGGTGACAGCGACGATGTTGGCGTTACAGAGGCAGGTGCCAACACGGACTCTGCATGCACCTCCGCGGCCGATCGCCAGCCGCTGTCCCGGGGAGGTGGCGTGAGCCTTAAATGCCGCGCGCTCCGCCCACGAACTCTGAGCGACTCAGCTCACTTTGCCGGGGACGCCCCTGGGGTATGAAACCCGAGGGCTCTCAGGCCTGGGTGGGGTGGGATTGGTGACCAGAGCTCTGAAGATCTAAGGTGGGGGCCCCTCTTGATACCTGGCTTGGGGACCCGGGGTCTCCCTTAGGGCGGGTCTGCTGACTGTGCTCAGCCAGGGGTTCAACAGCAGTGGCACGCGCCAGGTGCGTGCAGCCCCCGTGTGCACCACGAGCCCTTTTCTGTCTGTCCGTCCCCAGGCTCCTGGAAGCCCAGGGGCATACCCACGCCCTGTGGAACTTTTTTTGTGTGTGTGAAAATCCACACCCACTTCCCTTTAAAAATGCAGTTTCCTTACCAATAAAAGAATTTATAAAAGTGTGTAAATGGGGGTGGGGGTTAGGGGTTGCAGTTTCTAACAGCAAGTGTGACCTGGCAGTAATTACCGATTCTAGAGTGGATTTGCATAAGGTAAGTGAGGCTCCAGAGCAGTCTGGGCTAATCGCCAAAAACTTTAAGGAGTAGCTCAATTACTTTGTAATGATTCAAAAAAGAAATAAAAATTGGCACTTTTGAAATAATCTTGGAAACAGAGAAGATGAGGGGACCTGGGGCAGGTGCAGGGGCTTTAGGAAGATTATGTCAGAGCTGGGGAGGAGGTGCGGGGGCGGGGCGGAGCAGACTGCCGGTGCCGGTGTGCAGAGCCCAGGCTTAGAACACTATGATGGCGCTGGTGGATAGCGCTGTTCTCCACAATGCTGCTCACAAGTGCTTCTCTCTTGGCTCCCTCCTGCCCATCTTCCCTTCTTCCTGCAGTCCAAAAGGGCAAAATTTGCAGTCTAGGTTTTCCTACCGTGGACTAGGAAGACAACCAGTCTAACTCTTATGGGTTGTGAAGAGTCGCTGGGGTATCTTATGGGTGTGTAGATGCACTCCACAGATTCTTCAGTGTTGCAGGGGATTATGTTATGTTCTAAAACAGACGATCAACAGTGGACATTTGGAGAGCTCTATATCGCCTTCTCCTACTCCTCCAGTGGAGAATGTTATTCGAAAGAAAGGATTTTTGCAGATAAGAAGGAAACCACAGAATCTATGCGACACAGCTGTTCTACCATTTACTTGGGGGTCTGTGGTCTATTCCCCCTGCCCCCCACCCCCAGGCTCCCACCCCCAGCCCTGGGTCCAGGTGATTTTTATTTATTTCCAGCTGTTCTAGCCAGCCTTTAAGTCTGGAACCAACCTAGGTTAGAGAACTGAGATCCCAGAGAGATGTTTCTAGCTCAAGGCCAGACTGCGGTTTCAAGAGCAAAACACAGACTTCAGACTCGGGGGTAGGGGTGGGGGTAAAGTGCTGGCAGGACTTCAAAAAATAGTATTCAGAGTACTTGGAAGGTGGCTGGTTGTACGTCTGTGTCAAGTGTGGGGTGATATGACATCAACTTGGACAACAGAATTTCTACTGTTAGGTTCTTTGGTACCTCCTTGGTTTTGCAGCGTTGAAGTTCTGCTTGGCTGCTGCATCCTGCATAGTTCCTGGCTTCTGCCAGGGACAGTCTTAATTCTTGCCACTGCCTTGGCCCCTGTGGCAGTCCCTGGTGTCACATGATATCTGTAAATCTTAATTTCTACCAAAGAAGAAAAAATAATCTTCACCGCTTCTGGTCTCCTGAGCATCCCTTTGTGCAGGGAGGAGAATGATTCTCAGAGAACCATGATGCAAGTGCCTGGAGACCCAGGGATTAGATTTCCCCCTTAGGCACAAATTCCTCTTCATTTGCCTGGAGACTATACCCCTGTGATATTCTGGGCAAAGGGGCTCTGAGAAATTTAGATCTAGTGACCATTTATTGATGGGCTGGTTTTGAAGAAGGGCATGCTCAGGGACACCCCTCAGCCCATACTCTCTAGTGTTTGAGGCTGGATGTCCTGTCTTTCAAAAGTATCCTGCCTATGCTGAGGGCCTGTTCCATTGACAGTCTTATTGACAGATAATGGGATAACCTGGCACAAGATATGTAAGTATTCCTAGCTCGTACATTCAATACCCTTTGAAGTCTTACTAGACATGGGGTGACAGCATGAAAATTGTGTCATTCTCTATCTTCTAGAGACAATAGTTGCGTTCAAGAAGTAAAATTAGTGAGGAAAAAAAATAATGACTGACCGAGAAAAATGATTTAGAACTAAATGGTATGAGTCTAAAACCATTAAGAGTTTAAGGAAAAGAAACATCCATGGGGGGTATATTTTAAATGTCCTCCTCAACATTCACATTGAAATTTAATCCCCCTTAAGAGGTCTAACTAAAGAGGTGGACCAAGGCTAGGGATGTAGTTCAGTGCTACGATGTTTTCCCTTGTATAGAAAAGCAAGCAAGCAATAAAGAAAACAGAAGTGTGACCAGACGGGGCTGGAGGGATGGCTCAGCGGCTAAGAGCACCGTCTGCTCTTCCAGAGGACCCGGGTTCGGTTCCCAGCACCCACATGGCAGCTAATAGCTGTCTGTAGTTCCAGTTCCAGGCAAACACCAAGGCAAATAAATAAATAAATAAATAAAGAAAGAAAGAAAGAAAGAAAGTTTTAAGAAGTGTGACCAGACATTGGCTTTAAGAAGTGACTAGGTCACAAGGGCCTGCCTCCATGAGTGTATTAGCTAAGGCAGGGGTTGATGAGTGAATGAGTGTGCAAAGTGGGTCTGCCATGAAGGCAGTTGGCTTTGTCTCTTGGATGCACCACTGCAGCCACGTGATGCCTTGTAGTTCTTGGTTCTCTGCAGAGAGTCCATGACCGTCACCAGATGCAGCCTTTGAAATAATGAACCAAATTAACCCACTCATCTTGATAAATCATCCAGCCTCAAGTATTCCGTCAGGACAATGGAAACAGACCAAGGTAGGAGGACAGGATGATTTTTTAAAATTACTTGGTCTCCTTGACTTCTCTTTTTCTTTCTTTCTCTTCCATTTAGAATTCTTCTAGGTGCCCTGAACCACCCCCATCCCTGGCTTCAAGGTCTGGTGTAGAGGTCTGCCCACCAGCTGGCCATGGGGTGTGACTGTGAAGATCCAAACATACAGGGAAAAGGACCCAGGTGACAACTGGAAGAGGAAGCTTTACCTCCTGTTCCACATCCGGACAGGCTGGTGCCTCTCCTGCCCACTCGCCCTCTCCTTGTCTCTGCATTCCTCTCCTACACAGTGGACTGTCCCCACCCAAAGTCCTCCCCACACACCTGTCCCTCCTCCGTGTGCTGGGCTATGACTAGGCAAGCATCTCTCTGCTGACCAGCACTGCCCGCCATTGACTTGAGAATGGAAAACACAAAAGCCAAACAAACCTGCAACCTAACACACCTCTATATTGTTTCCTCATTTCTTCATTATAGGAAATGCCAAGATTGGAATATGAACATCCTGCCAGGAAAGAAGGCTGCCGTTCAGAAATTGACTCATAAACTTCAACATGAATGCTGCTCGGGGCTGCTAAAGACTGAGGCCAGAGCAAAGAGCATTAGCTGAGGCAGGAAGGGGCTGTCAGGGGCTCAGCAGAGCCAATGAGTTTGCCACAGGGCATGCTCTCCCCTCTCTATGGATAGCTTCCCTGAGATGTAGTGCTCCTGGGACACGGTTGGCTACCCAGTGTTTATTCTCTGCTACTTGATTTTGATGATAAAATGATTTAAAATGTGTGTGTTGTTGCTGTTATTGATATTGTTATTTTGTGTAAAATCAAATCAGCAAGTTCCTGTGTCTTAGGCTGGCCTGAATCTACTTTTTATAGCCCAGGATGGCCTTGAACTTGCAGTGATCTTTCTGCCTCAATTCCAATATGTTTGAGTTATAGACATCAGCCACTGTGCCTACCTTAAAATAAATTGTAGTTAAGGTGGGCAGCATGTTTTGATATATGCAACAAGATTTTCTGGATCCCAACTGGTTAATACATCCATGGTCTCACATCTTCATCTTTTTGTTGTTGTTGTTTTGTAATAAGAGCCCAAAGCTACCCTCTCAGCAGATTTCCAGCACACAGTATTGTAACTGTAGTCCTTGTCTTGTGCTTAGCTCCCTGAAATACTTATATTACTTGCTTTCTGCATTATAGCCCTCAACATCCCCCCTTCTAGCCCTATAAGATACTGTCTCAGAAAATAAAAATTTTTACTTTCATTTTTGAGACAAGGTCTCACTATGTGGCACAGGGTTGTAGTGGGATTATGGTATGTTGTTACTGTTTCCTGTCATTGTAAATATTTGCCCTGCCTATGAGTTTAATGAAAGCTGATTGGCTAAAGGCAGACAGAAAGTGTGGGTGGGGCTACCAGGCTAAGAAAACTTGGGAACATTTCAAAACAAAGACAGACATCAAACACAGATACCACAGAGTCGCCAAAGAGACAACACAGTTGCCAAAAGACAACACAGAGGAAAAAAGTTAAAATGCTACTCTAAAAAAACAAAACAAAACAAAACAAAACAAAAACTACCGAGCCCCATGGCTAAATAAGATAAAAGAGATAGATTAGTTTAAGACCAAGGAGCTAACAAGCTTTATGTCTGGGCCCTAAGTCAATCAACACAAAAATAATAGAAGTGTCTGTGTGATTATTTTGGCCTAAGTGACAGTGGGTCTGAACCTCTGGGCTAGGCTAGAAAGTCCAGGCCCAAAAGCCTTTTACAACACAGAGTAACTTGGACAATCCTCCCATCTCAGCCCCCTAAGTGCTGGGACGATAGATATGTGTCATTATGCTTGGTTTAACTCTTTCTTTTTAAGAAGCAGTTGAAAAAAAATGATTGTAATAGGAACCTAGTCAGAAAAATCCCTCAAAAGCATACTCAGAGGCTCGTTTCCCTGGTGATCCCAAATCCTATCCACTGACAATCCAGATTAAGCACACAGCTCCACCCTTGCCAACCTGACACACTTTGAAGCACAACTTTCCATCTCTTGTCCCCGTGGGCTCACAGCCAGCATCTGACACTAAAATATATCCAATTCAAACTAAAATATACCCACAGTCTTTAACAGTTTCAACACTGTTTAAAAGTCCAAAGTCTGAGTCTCCTCATCAACTCAAGGAACTCTCTTAACTGCACTCTTATAAAATAAAAACAAGTCACATACTTTCATTACACAGTGGCAGAGAGCAGACATTCCCATTCCAAAAGGGAAGAGTTGAAGGCAGAGAAGGAATGATTGGACCGAAACGAGGCTGAAACCCAGCAGGGAAAACACAACATCTTAGGGCTCCACATCAGGCATCTCAGGATGATGATGGATTAATCAGTGCTCCAAAGGGTTTGGGTAGTCCTGTGCTCCCACATCTACTGTTCACAATGCACACAGCCTCTCTCTTGGGCCAGCTTCACTCCACACCAGAAATTTTCCTTAGCTGACATCCCACTGTGTTGGTATCTCCAACATCCTGGGATATTCACCTTAATAGCTTCATTCAGTGACCTCTCAGACCCACCTTGTGTGGATTCCAGCTTTGCCTCACATTACCTAGTCTTAGAAGCTTTCCAGAATTATGGAGCAAGATTCCACAACATGCCCCTCCCCCGAGTCTTATCTCTTTTATGATCACAAAATCAGCACCATGTAGATGATGCTGCCAAGTTTTGTTGCTAGCTCTAGAGGGATCTGGAGCCCCTTAAATTGTTGTGTGGCATTAGCCACTGTGTGCCTTCTGATGGTTGTTTTGACTTCTTTGCAGTGAGGTGGTTTTCTCCTCTCAAATAACTTCACATTTTTATAAGTTGGATCCTTTGATGATAGGGTCTTGTCCTCAAGGTACTTTCTTACTGCCCCAGTACACAGTGACTTCCCTTGTTAGTACCTGCCTTGTTTGTCATTTTAAGCTTGCTTGTGCTCGCTTCCTCACTAATCTGTAGCTTAAAAAGCAAAAACAAAAAACAAAAACCCTTTTCTGTCTGTTTCCTCTTTTTCATTGCAAATGTGCTACGAAAAGGGCGTATATGTATGTATAAGAAATGCCCCTTTCTCAGCCTGAACGCTCTTCTGCTGTGACATCTCTTCATTAAACAAATCAACCCATTATCTTTAAACGCAGCTTCAACTTGCAGGTCCTCCTGAGCAGGGTTCTCTGCAAGAACAGCACGCGAATGACCTGTAGCCCAGTTCCTGTTGGAGCCCTTGTTCTCCCCTGAGACCTCTTGACCTGGACCTCTATTGTCTTCATTTCTCTCAACATCCTGATCTTCAAAATTCCTGCAGAATAGCCCAGCACACTCTAAAGTGTCCTAGGATTTTCCTAGCCCAAAGTTGAAAACCCTCTGTACTTTTCCTGCAAAGCAATTCTAACAGCCTAAGAACCACATGACTAACTTTATCCAATCACTTTTCTGGGCACTAATATTTTGTATTAGTCACTGTTTTTTCTTTTTGGTAGCTGTGCTTAAAAAAAATCTGACAAAGGCAAGTTAAGGGAGGAAGTGCTTGCTTTAGATTACAGTCTGAGGGTAGCAGTCTGAACATGAGGTTCGGGGCTGCTTGTCAAACATTGGCTCTGAAATCAGGAGGCAGGGAGTGATGAGCCCATGAAATAAGTGTAACTATGAATGAAATAGTGTAACCACAGTTAGGGCCAGTTTTCCAGCCTCAGTTAACCTCATCTAGGAAATCCCTCATCAACATACTCTGAGGCTTGTTACCATGACAATTCTAAATCCCATTAAGTTGACAATCCTAATTAACCAACACGAGCATACCTGAGCATGCTATCTTGAGCATTGTTTCTCAGTCAACAGAGCCCATCTTTATAAAAGAGGTCATATGTACTTTATAAAGTCTCAATGTAACATTTCTTAGGTTTTATTGTACACAAGGAATTGAATTCATGATCATCAGGACATTTTTATCCCAAAATTGTGCTTTGCTTAAATATGCCTGAAATAAACGGCCCATTATCAGACTCTGTAAGTTTGAACCAACACCGACTACTGAGTCCTGTAGAAACAGATTTCCTTCTTGTCTCATCCAGATCCTTACTCCTCCTGTCCTGGTGTTTGCCAACTCGATAGAATTTAGAATTTCCATGGAAACAAATCTCTGGTGCTATCTGTGAGAGTATCCAGATGAGGTTCAGTGGGAAGACCTTAAATATGCCATTCTATGGGCTGAGATGCAGGACTGGAGTAGAGAGAACAAACTGAGCATACATATTCATCACTGTCTCCTGGCTATGGATGCAGTGCTGCACCAAACTCCTCACATCCTGGTTATCTTGCTACAGTGCACTGTACCCTGGAACTGGGAACCAAAATAGACTCTTTGAACTGAAATTGCCTTTGCCAGGCATGCTGTTACTGCAACAAGGTAAGTAATATGCCGAGAATACAGTAGGTATAATTTGCCTTATCAAGAATCTTCAAAGCTAGGTGTGGTGGCACATACTGATAATCCCAGCACCCCATAACTTGAGACAGGATGATTATTAGTTCCCAAACAGCCCAAGTTACAGAGTGAGATGCTGTTCCATAAAACTAAAACAAAATAAATCTTGAAATGAAACCAGATTAAAAGGTCAGTGATATTCAGCCAGCCTGTTAGAAAACCTGAGATGATGCTTTCCCTTCCATACACACACACACACACACACACACACACACACACACACACACACACACACCATTCTGCAAATGAGAAGAGCTACTTTAAAAGTCATGGTAGAGAATATCATAAGAGGCATGGTCCCTCTTGTGTACATATTACTAGTTGATCTCCTACCATAAGAGTGGTTAATTTTAAGCAATGATCCAAGGGAATTTAACAAAGCAAAATTTTAGATTGCAGTTCTTTTTTTCCAGTGATGCAAATAAAACTTGCCTATTCCTCACATTTCCATGCTTGAGATGATGATGCCAGGTTAGATTTTGGGGTGTATTAGAAGAATGACCTTGACCTTCTACAATCAGGGTTGCTACAAGCTAGGATACATAGTGATTACCTCGCTATCTTGGCCATCTCTTTTTCCTTGATGTACTTTGAATAATTGTCCATGATTACTCAACAACTAAAGTGAGCATGAAGTAAGTTGGCCTGACTCTGTGGACGTATCTGAAACCAGAACTTTGAAATAACAGAAACTTACTCTTGAAAGAGGGATGAGGGAGAAGGAATAAATACAGCCGGTTTTCTAAACAAGCTATTTACTCCAGTCCTCGGCTGAGTTCTTACTGACCTAGTGTCTCACCACCCACAGAGGAGGATTAAAACCTTACAGAGGACACAAAGTCCTTGGGCTCACAGAGAAGCACTGGGAAAACCAGGAATGTAAAACACACAGGCTTGTCTCTTTAACAAAAGGAATGTATGCCTGTTTTCCACCCAGAAGACTGGGAATGGATGTAGTTAATAGCCTGGTAATCTTCACTATCTGTAGGGTCAGGCCATACTGGAATTTCCCAGATTATTATGTTTATCCCAGACTCTTCCTCCCTAGACCTTTATCTTGGACATTGTTTCTCAGTCAACAGAGCCCATCTTTATAGAAGAGGTCTTATGTACTTTGTAAAGTCTCAATGTAAACATTTCTTAGGTTTTATTGTGCACAAGGTTTTGAATTCATTATCATCAGGGCACTTTCTCCCCCAAATTATGCCATGCTTAAATATGCCTGAAATAAACGGCCCATTGTCAGACTCTGTAAGTTTGAACCAACACCAGCTACTGAGTCCTGTTGAACCAGATTTCCTTCTTGCCTCATCCAGATCCTTACTCTTCCTGTCCTGGTGTTTGCAGAGATTCCCTACAATCCAATGAGAGGGGCTCAACCCTCAAAGAAGGTAAGACAAATTTTCCTTAAATAGAAATAGAGGGTATGATATGCTATCCTCTCACCCAAGGGGGTCACAACTGTAAGTGGAAATGGGGAAGAAAGTAAAGATGGAGTCTCAGTCCTTTGTAGCAAATATTTTATATAATTACTGTTATAAAATATTATATAACAAATATAAAAATAATGCTATATAAATAATTTATATAATTATTTGTTAAGATCCAAAGGAACAGAATATTTAGAGCAACAGCTTTGCAACTTTGTACAAACAACTGTAAAATTTAATCCTTGGTTTTCTAAACAAGGATTGTTGAAAATGGGAAACGTATAGGAGTCAATGTAAAAACAACCCATGGGAAAAGAGATAAAAATCTCTGTCAATTATTTTGCTACCTGGACTGCTGTTAACTGACTGCTTAGATCCACTCCTAAAGAACTGTGAAGAGAAACATTTTTTTCTAGACACCGACTTAGCAGGAGGTTACTGCTCTCACACTTAAGGAGAGTAAATAAGATATGCTGCCCCCTTCCAAATACTCCTAATTTATATCCATGTACAAGAAATATTCCTTTTCATCAATCTGATTCAGAAATCCAGTCTATGCTGCCTCAATCCCAGTGACTTCTTAGGGAAGATGAGGGACATAACCATCAGGAAAACAGCTGAACTAAACCCCTTATCATGCCAGCCTTGAAATACCTATGGTTTCAGATCCTCAAAACATCACCCATTTACTTTTGAGTTCTTAAAGGATTTCAGAAAATCTGTTGCTGCCAGTAGCACCCATGCTCCATTTACTGGTACTGAAAATGTAAACAGGGATATTGTTACTCCTTGAGACTATAAGCAAATATGTAAAGCTTCATTAGCCCCAGGACAGTACTTGATGTGGAAAGCAAAATATTATGATGAGTGTGATGAACAGGAAGAAAGAAACCGTAACAATAATGTCCCTATTAATTCAGACATGCTTCAGGAAATAGGACTAGTGAGGCACTAGTACAGATGAAAGGCTCCGCCCGGTGTTTTGAACAAGTACTTCTTTGTGCACTACTACTGATCATAGAGAAACTGCTGATTCTCTGGCCACTTTAAAACAGGAGGCTCGGGCTGGAGAGTTAGCTCAGAGGTTAAGAGCACTGACTGTTCTTCCAAAGGTCCTGAGTTCAATTCCCAGCAACCACATGGTGGCTCACAACCATCTATGATGACATCTGGTATCCTCTTCTGTACACTGTATACATAATAAATAAATAAACCCTAAAAAACCCCAGGAGGCTAATGAGTGTTGGCTTGAGTTTCTTACTCATGTTAAGAAAGCAGTAATTACAAAAGAAAGTAATTCTTGGAGAAGCCATAGGTATCCAGATCAGGTAGCTCACAGTTGATGGAGCTACCAAAGAATGTAGAACTGCCAAAGCACCAGAAAAGCATGGTGACTTTTCCAGTTGGGTAACAGCCCCTCAAGATATTAGTACTCCTCTCACATTGCAGTGGTCGTGTGAATATATCTGGAAACTATAACTTCAAAATAACAAAAACTTAACTTTTGAAAGTAAGAGAAAAGAGAAGAGATACAGCAGGAATCCTGGAGTGGTTAACCCCAGACTGAGGCTCGGTTTGTACAGGTCTGGGATGTCTAGAGAGTGTCATATCACGAAAGAGAGGAGGATTTAAACTTCATGTTGGGACTTCGGGTATTTTTCAAACATGAGGAAATGAAAACAAGGACAGGAAAAGAGAGACTATGCTATCAAGAGATAATTGGAAACAGACTGCTTATATATCTTATTGGAAGGTCCACCTGAGAAAGAGCAGAGGCAGAAACCCCATTCATGCAGGCAAGCAACACACTGGTTTAGCTCTCCAATTGTTTCCTAGTTCTAGAGAGGTCAGAGATAGGAAGGGCCCTGTTCAACCACAGGACCCTCTGTCCAGATTCATGCGGGAGAAAACACTTGGTGTTTTTATGAGTTATCTTATTGTGGTTGATCTTATTATGTCCTCTTGAGAAATGAAGCCAGTGACTACTCAAACACTGCTTGTGTTCATTAACTGCAGCCAGCATAATTGCAGACCAGAAAACAACAGACAGGCGAGCAGGCCCAGGCCCCATTTAATTTACAGGGAGCAATGCCTTCGGTGTGAGTCCTTGTATAATAATAAGAGAAATGGCTAATCACAAAGATTTTAAAAATCATATTTTGCAGTTCTTCCTAAACAGAAGTTTTCAAGTTGGAAGAGTTTAAATAAGTCGTGCAAAAATGGCCGGAATTGTCAGCGAGGGGAGCCCTTCACAAGGCTCATCAGCAGGAGTACTTACCACAGCAGGTGTAGTGACTCAGTGTCACCAGCTTCTAGGCACCAGATTCTCATCTGAAAGCTTTCCTAGCTTTTCACTTGGCCTTTACCGCCAGGCTCATTCCCCTCCTCTCTTTTCCATGATTGTCAGATAACATACAGAGTGCCCTGTTAGCTGCCTGTCCAGCAACCTGGGACACCTTCCTTTTCTTTTAGTTGAAAATAAATTTTTCATGCTATATATTTTGATCACTGATTTCCTTCCCCCAATTCCTCCCAGACCCTCCCTACCCACCCAAGTCCACACCCCCTTCTCTCTCTTTAGAAAACACAGGCAACTTGGGGGGGGGGGGTGTCCCCAAACAAAAACTCTGAAAAGAAAAAATAAACAGAAAATAAAGATAGCCAAAAGAAATACCCACAGTCACAGAGATGCACACTAGCACACACAGGAAACACATTTAAAATAAAAAACAAACTATTAAAAAAAATCGGAACCAGGAGGTTTGAAAAAAAAAAAAAACAAAACCCCTCCCAAAAAACCACAAAAACAGGCAAAGCATTAAGAAAAGACAAAAACAAACAGAAGTCCAAAAATACCTTGGAGTGTGTTTTGTGCACATCCAGTGAGTTTCCATTGGTGAAAACTAATTTTTATTTTATCAATTGGAGATAGCTTCTGGGTTAGGGGTAGGCACATGAAAGGACACCTTTATTCTTTTTTTTTTTTTTTTAAATTATACATTGCTTAACTTAAATGCATATTTTACTGGGCGTCCGGTATTTTTATTTGCTCTAGCCGACCTCCACCCTGCAGATGCCTTAGCTCTGAGTCCTTTATCACTTGGCTGTCCACATCTGGGAACATTGCTGAAGCCGTCACTGGTCCGCTTGTAGCCAGGCCAACTAAAAAAATAAACACTTTCAGGTTCTCTCTTTTCACTCAGCCTTGCTGGTACATGAGCTCACAGGTCCAAGATTATCACTGTGAGTAAGCACAGGAATAAAGTTTTTAAAATTTCGTTAGCAGCTATCACTTGAGACAGAACAGAATTTATTATTATTATTATTATTTTAATTACACCCATGCAGAGATTTCTTGGGTCTCTTGAGTCTGAGCTGTGGGAATTGAGTGCAATCTCAGAACCGGCGTTCAGTTCTCAGAGGTAAACGGTAGGGGGCGCCCGTCTTGTGACCTGCCCAGCTTCTGATAAAGGATGAGATCATAGTCCAGTAGGCCACCTGCAATCGTGCAGGCTCAATGATATATAGTTCGCCCTTAGATCCAGACAGCCCTGTACTTCCTTTCTGTCCAAACAAAGGACAATCTGGGTGAAAGACAAGCCTTAAGCAAGCAAGATAGCAAACACCACCAAAAGAATCAAGAGATACCAAAAACTCGGAACAATGAACACAAAAACAGTAGCTACTAGATGGAGGGGAAGATGCAACTCTTTCCTGCTTCTAAGCCTACACGCGCTTTGGAAACATGCCCACACTTTTCGCTCTTCTGTGATCAGCATCCCCTCACTATCGGCCTTTTTTCAAGGGCTGATACTGTCTTCCTTGGCTCCTCTGACCTCTTAAATCCATTATCATCCCAGGATGTGTGCTCTTGGAGGACAAACATAATGATTTCTGTCTTCTCTCTTTTTGTTCTCTCTCTTTCCTCCTCTCCCTCTCTCTTCCTTCCTTTTTCAGTGATCCAGTCTTCAGCCATTGTATATGTGCACGTGCACACACACATCAGCAAAAATCCTACAGAAAACAAACTTAGCACTTGCTGATTTGAGACCTCTAGTTACGTGGCTCTTCTGGGTGCATTTGCAGAGATGTTATTGTGTCTAACTACAATAGGGTGCTTTGCTGTTGTGGCTCTGAGAGAATTAAATAGAGTAAGGTGCCTCTAATCACCTCCTGATGGGAGACCTCCCTTGTTCAGAGAAAAGGGGGCAGTGGATTTATGTTGCTACAGTCAGTTTCATCACCAAAGACCATGTGAAGTAAGATGCACATCTCACCAACAGTGGCATTTTAAAAGTACAGATGCATATTAATTTTATAGTAACGTCATTAGGATGACCCCAAGGTAATGTTAGTTTCCATTATTTCTACACTTTTAAATATAATTTCTACTTGTGCGTTATGAAAGGGTTAGAGAACACATTACCATTGTGCATACTTTCCAGCTTGAGCCCAGACTGTGCCCTGTACTCACATTCAGAGCACTGGGCACATTTGCTTAACTGTGGAAACGTTGTCAAGTATCTCCTTGTCTAGAAGGTACCAGACTCACAGGGCTGGTCCCAGGGAAAACCTTAGTCACTGGAGTTATAGTGCACCACACTGTAAGCTGCATTGCTGCATTATCTCAAGGCTGGGTGTGTGTCACTGGAAGGAAGGCAGTGATAGTAAAAGTTCCAATGACAAAGGCATCTGTACATGGGGACTTTAGTGCCAGCAGGCTCTGAGTATCCTTGATAGTAATGCTTTGTGAGAGCCTGAGGTGTTCAGTGCGTACGTACAGCAAGTGATGGCAAGCCCTGGTGCCTGATAGGCTCAGAATGAGCTATCCAGAGAGCAGAGAAGAGGAAAGAGATTGATTGGGTCTTTCCTGGTATTTGGAGATACAGGATGGGGAGTGGGATGAGGCTTGTAAAAGCCAATGTTCTGGATTAACAGAGAACAAAATTGATGGGACACAGCCTACATCTATGCTGTCAGCTTCTAATCCTAGAGGCTCAGCCTGTGATCTCCATGGGAGACTTTGCCACTCCATCTAATAGATTCCCTGGCTTTGTTAATGACTCCCTAATTCTATGGGTTTGAACTGCTGGCCTGATGTCCTAGGGTTGTGAGGCCTGGCTTGGCTTCAGGGAGGCAGCATTATTCCTGCAAGGTATGAAGGAAGTGTGATGCAGTCTGTAACAGAATTAGAGGCTGTCAATCCAGCTGGCCTATATGACTCGGTACTCCAGCACCACAGCCTGATCCTGAAGTGAGCTTGCATTCCTCTCAGGGACTTGTAGCCCTCTTTCTTCACATCTTGACTCAGACTCTCAGGGCTGTGCCCTAAAGCCACCCACTTCCTAAGAAGCTGGGCCAGGCAGTAGCTGGGAACTGCATCTCCTGGTAAGAGCATCATTGTGCTCTGCCCTAATCTGCCCGTGATGGATGATGTGCTGGACAGAAGGGAAATGCTTGCTGACTGAGTACACTCTCCCTTTGTGCAGTCTTTCAGATCTCACAAACTGGAATAAACCTTAGGAGAACTGATTTCTGTGCTCACTGGGCTAGCCTACCTGTATTCATGCTGAACATGTGTCTGGATGTTTCTGTGACAATATCTTTAAAAGATCTTATGAACAATTAAGAAAGTAGATGTTCAGTAACAGCATTTTCATAAAGTGGTTTGGTCTCATCCAGTCAGTTGAAGGCCATAAGATATTTTATGTGAAAAGCTGTTGGTAACAGCCCAGATGTTATTATAAGTCTACTCCACTGGCACAGAACAGATTCCTGTTGTTTCTCTGGAAACCATTTTGCTCCCAACATGTGTTCAAACGACAGTGGAGAAAGCACTGAGCAAGAGGTCTGATTGGATTCATTTCAAGCTGCAAAAGGTGATTTGAACCTTAGTTTTGCCTCCTATGCTGGTGCATACCTGTAGACCCAGCTACCTGAGGCAGGAGGGTTGCTTTAACTTAGAAGACCCTGTCTCAAAAGAAAAAAGAAGGAAGGAAGAAAGGAAGGAAAAAAGAGATAACTAGAAAAAGAAAAGAAAGAATCTCAAAGAAGTCCAGATACTTTGTCAAATAAATTTTTGTATCAGTTATAAACACTTTTCTAATATACTACAGACTGTTCCTAAACACAAAGGAAGCAGGACATGCTGCATCTACTCACAGATCACTTGTATTTGGAGTATGGGAAGCTGGAAAGATCCAGTCATTGCTTTTTGGCCTCTCTGCTCAGGCTATAGAGAATCTGGTTATCTGGCTATGATTACTCAGCCATGACTTCTAGAAGATTTTCTTATAAACAGTTCCCCAATATGTTCCATAGAATCTTCATCCTAAAACATGGTACTATGGATGAATATATACACTGATGTTTTATATTGCAGCCTCTTCTTCCTCTGGGATGAGCTCACATACTCTCTAATAAATAGTAAAACAGCTACTATGAAAAGCAGTACAGTATTCCCCCCCAAAAGCAAAAGAGTAGAGCATATGAGTTAACAGTCCCATTGCTATAGCCAATGGATGTGGACTCAGCATCTTGAAATGACTCTTGGGCTAGATGGGCAGTTCAGTGGTCCAGTTCTTGCTCAGCACAATCCATCCCCTGATGTGAGATGTCTTTCTGTATGTTGTGAATACCTTTGGTTAATAAAGAGGCTGTTTCTATAGTAAGCCAGCTTAGAGGCAGGCGGGAAATCCAAACATAGATAAAGGGGAAGGAGAATGGAATTACACAGAGAGACACTGTGAGCTGCCGCCCAAGGAAGCAAGATGTAAAGAAACACAGGCACGCTACCAGCCATGTGGCAATACATAGATTAGTAAAAATGTGTTAAGTTGAAAGAGCTAGCAAGTAATGAGCCAGAGCCATAAGCCAAACAGCTTGTAATTAATGTAAACCTTTGTGTGATTATTTGGGGCTAAGCAATTGCTGGACTGCAGGTCTAGACCTCGGATCAGAAACTTCTGCTTATACTTATATAAGCAGTAGTATAATTCTGCTTATACTACTACTGCTTATACTACTTCATAAGTATAAAAGTATACTTTAAAAGTATTTGACTTTTCACAATAGTCAAAAGATGGTATTATCCTAAATTTCCATCAATTGATGATTGGATAAAGAAAGTGAGATGCACACACAATGGGATACTATTTAGTAATAAAAAAGAACAAAACATTCATCTCTGGCAACATGGGTAGTCATGGAGATAATAATACTAGATGAAGCAAGCCAGGCCTGGGAAGACAAGCATGGTATTATACATGGAATTGAAAGAGCCAAGCTTTCAGAAGCAGAGAGTAGATATTGGTCAGTGGGTACAAAGTCACACCTAGTTTGGAAGAAAACTGTGGTGTGCTATTTCAGAGAAGAATGATTATAATTTATGATCACATTATATAAATAAAAATAGCAAGGAGAGAGGGTTTTAAATGACCTAATAGTAAATAAATGAGAAATATTTGGAGCCATTGTTAACTTATTCAGAATTAACCATGACAATATGTAACAAAATATTATGTTTTACTACATAAATATGTACAATTATGATCTATCAACTTAAAAATCAATTAACTAAAAAATAACCCTAAGCATCCTAATGGCATGAAAGCCTCATTTTGCTTCCCAATAGGGAAACTTTCCAGAAAAGAATAATTGCCCACTGCAATTTTGATTTGGGAAATCAGGCTCAATTTTTTTGAGTTAATATTAAATAATAAAAAAAGATGGCTGGGGATATAGATGGATGATAGAATGATTTTCTAGTATGCAGGGTCCCTGGGTCAATACTCATCACTGAAAAAAGCGAACAGGAAAGAGACTAGTTGTCCCGAATATATGTAACAGCATTAGTTGACCAGCAATAACAGGCCATAGGTTATGATAATGTATCCTTTCTTACCAAGTCTGTACATTAGGTCACAGGTCCAGTTTGATCCAGGAGCTCTTCGGAAAACTTGATGTTTCAATGACATCTGTATGTGGACGGGAGATAAACACCCTCCCACCAGTGCTGCAGAGGACAGGCATGCCCGCAGGGCAGAGTGCGGTAGAGGCCATGAAGCCAGAAGAATGTCAGCTTTGACAGCTTTGTTGTTGCTTGTTTTTATGGTTCTAAGGACCAAGCATGTATGCTAGACAAATGCTCTTCTGCCAAGCTCCACTTCCAGCCCATAATAGTGATTTTTATTTTCAAGTAGCTTTGTCAACCAGCTAAAGAGAGGGAGTTAGCAGTGTACCATGAGAAGTGTATATATACTGTGGATGGTTTACACAGCACTGAGAAAGGGCAGCATGCTATTAATCAGGAAAAGATGCTTTCCAGTGATGGTGAGACCATGTCTTTTTAGATCTGCACATGTACACTTAATGCAATTTGGGAGAAAGCTAGTTGAGGCTACAGGAAGAGTATCTGCGTGTTTTAAATGCAGCACAAACAGTCCTATCACCTCTGTATTGCTGGCCAGCTTGCTGTAACTGTGGTGACCTGCTTCTTCATGCCTTTTGGCCCACCAGTTCCCATAGGTGAGATGAAGAGTTCCTTAGCATGAATGCTCAGAATTTTAAAGTTATTCGTGAAGATATGTTCCTGACAGAGCTTTTAAATTGCAAACAGTTGGCAGGACTGGAGAGATGGCTCAGCAGTTAAGAGCACTGACTGTTCTCCCAGAGGACTCCAGTTCAATTCCCAGCACCTATATGGCAGCTCACAACCATTTGTAAATCCAGTCCCAGGTGATTCAATACCCTCTTTTGGGCTTCATGAGCATCAGGTATGCATGAGATGCACAGATATATGTGCAGGCAAAATATTCCTACATATAAACATATAAATAAATAAGCAAATTACCAACAGAACTGTTCAAAGAGCCAGAGAATGAGCCACAACTTAGGCCACAGCATGATAATTAGAATGAATATAATGAATAAACTGGTTAGTGACAGATATGTAGAAAATATCCATTTAAGAATGTGCCTAAATGACATAAAGTTAGATAAAAATAGCAGAAAACAATTTTTTTCTGCTGATTACAACTATATAGAAATATATATACATATATATTCTAGCAAATATGAGAATACTTAATAGGGTTAGCAGTTTAGAAATTAATATTCATTTGACTCTTTTCTTTTAGAAATACTTAGATTTATTTTCTTCTGTGTGTATTAGTATTTTCCTGCATGTGTGTATGTGCATGCCTACTATCTGTGAAGGTCAGAAGGAGGTATTTGATTCCCCATCCTGGAGTTATACATGGTAGTGAGCCCTGTGAAGTGAATCCAGGTCCCCTGAAAGTGATCTTACCTGCTGAGCCATCTCTCCAGCATCTTTCTTTCTTTTTTTTTCTTTTTAAATGTAAGAACTTATAGGGGGCTGCAGAGATGGCTCTGTGTGCACCATGTTAAGTTCCTTGCACCAGTGTAAAAAGAGGGGCATGACTGTGCTATTTTGTAGCAAACCCCAGCACTATGGGACAGTGGAGGAGAAGCTGGGCCTTGCTGGCTGAATGCCTGGCTCCAAGTTCAGTGAAAGAGGATGTTTTAAGGGAAAACATGATAGAACATGATAGAGTGGGACACCAGTGTTTTCCTCTGCCTGCCCCAAGTATGAACACACATGTGTGCACATGCCAGATACACATGTTCCACAGTCACACAGACACAAAACCTTGTATTAGTGTATGTTAACTATACAAAGTGTCTTCATTGTGATAATTTCATGCGTGAACATAGAGTACTTTGATCATATTCATCTCCTTGTTACTCTTTCTATTTTAAAACATTATTATTATTTAATAAAATAATTATTACCGTTATTATTTTGAGACAGGATCTCTCCTGTGTGCCCTGACTGGTCTTGGAACTCATTATGTAGATCAGGCTGGCCTTGAACTCACAGAGATTTGCCTGCCCCTGCCTTCTGAGTTCAGGGATTAAAGGAGCAGCCACCACATTTGGCCTAATTTTTATTTTAAATTATGTATGCCTGTGTATTTGTATGTGCACTTGAATGCAATGCCCAGTGTCATCAATGTCACCAGTGTCAGATCCCCATGGAGCTGTAGCTATAGGTGGTTGTGAGCCAATCAACGTAAGTGCTAGGAATTAAATATCAATATTTGTCTTCATCAGACTTCTTAATGTGATCTGTTCTAGCCACATTCCTTCAAGTGACATAATTTCATTCTTCTCTATGGTTGAGTAAAATGCTGTCCTGTGTACCCACTTCCTCTTTTCATTCATCTGCGGATGTGCACTTAGGGATACAGCTGAAGTTGATCATGAATCAGATGACTTTAGGCAGGGAAGATTGGTCTGGAAGGTCTAGAGGACTCCTCTAAACAAGTGGAATACTTTAATAGCAGAATTAGTCAGACACTACTGAGAACTCTTTTGGTCCCAGAAGACCAGGAGGCTGAGGCAGGAAGTTCACCTGAGCACAGGAGTTCCAGATCCTGAAAGACATAGATAAAACCCCGTGCTGGAGAGTTTTATGTCAATTTGACACAAGCTAAAGTCATCTGATAGAAGGGAACCTCAATGAAGAAAATGCCTCCATAAGATCAGGCTGTACTCAAGCATGTAGGGCGTTTTCTAACTTAGCAATTGATGGAGGAGGGCCCAGCCCATTGTGGGTAGTGCCGCCCCTGGACTAGTGGTTCTGGGTTCTACAAGGAAGCAGGCTGAGCAAGCCAGTAAGCAGCACACCTCCATGGCCTCTGGATTAACACCTGCCTCCAGGTTTCTGCTCTGTTTGGGTTCCTGTCCTGACTTTCTTTGATGATGAATGATGATGCGAAAGTATTAGCTAAATAAACCCTTTCCTCCCCAACTTGGTTTTTGGTCATGGTGTTTTATGGCAGCAATAGAAGCCCTAACTAAGACAGATGCCCCTGACAAAAGAAAAACATAAAAAAAATCAGAACAGAACTGAGGCTTCCATCAGGAAAAAGAAATTCTACCTGTGACAGTGGCCTTGGATCCTGTCCCTAAATAGCCCTTCCTGATGCCTTCCTAGCGCCCATTATGGCATCAGCCAATTCTTTGCTCTTCAACCTTTGCTCCTGGTGGACTCTCATTGATATACCTGCTGCATTCCCCTTCTGGATGGGCAGATGGAAAGAAAATGGAGCTAGAGGTCTGTCACAGAGTGATGCATCAGGTGGCAGAAGGATCAAATCCAGGTCTGCAAACAGCAGTAATTTCTGGAATGTAGCCTGTGTCTCACTCTGCTGTCTCTGGGCCTAAAGGAAGGGAGGATCTGTTGAATGTTCTCTATTAAAGTTCCACAAAAAAGTTTTATGAGAGCTGATGGAAGCAACCTTTTCTTGGAAACATTGGGCAACTCTTAGCCTCATCCTTTCCTTTCATAGGCTAAGAATAGCAGTATAAGTAAGGCCTTAAAAGCATCGCAGGGGACAGATTCTCATCGTTGACGCTCACAAAGCTAGTGCCATGGGCTGTGATGGAGAGCAACTGTGGATGCTGGGCAGGTGACAGAGTGAGCGAGCTTTCTTCTCATTTCACAGTCATGCAGGGTAGCTTATTCCCAGCCCGTGTCTCCTTCAGTCAGCAGAATACTGGGCCTAAGTATGTGGCTGGATTGGAGATAGGGTAAAGAGAGTCAGGAGACAGACCTCTCCCATGGGTAATACCCAACATTCTCTCCTTAGACTTAGAGAATTACCTTCAGTTAATTGATTCTGGAAACAGGAAGAGAAACTAGGAGGTCTCGGAAAGTTCCTTCCTTTAAAAGAATTCGGACGTTACGAGATATGAGTTCATCACTGCAGGTCAGAGGCACAGTTTCTCTCAACCTTAGGCGTAAGGAAGGACAAAATGTTCCCCCAATATATTTACCTACAATTAGACTTTGTATTTTCCTTATGAGCTAATCATATTCTTAAAATAGAATTTTATTTTGTGTTCTCATAAAGTTTGTGTAAATATAGATTCCGGCCTGCTGGAGAACGGCATCAGCAAGGTCAGATGCGAACAGTGAGTGAACTGTGCACAAAATTCAGTGTTCTCATGCAGTCCCCTTTTTGAGGAACAAAGGCCCAGAAATGATAGGCTACACTCTTGGTTAAATTAATTAAAATGTGAGAAGGAGATATGACATGTGACATCTCCATGGGTCTCTATGTCCTCTCTTAGGCCATTGCCACCGCAGCTTGTTGGGGCTGTTTAAGCTGAAATGTCTGTGACTTACGTTAATAATCACAACCATTAATAATTACTGAACACCAATATGGTCACACAGTGTGGGTAAAACATAGCACCAAAACTTGCATACACAAGAAAGAGAACTCTATTTTTCGGTGAGTTTATTTTTTGAAATTCATTTGCCAGAAGGTAGGAAAGTCAGTGTTGGTATAGTGTCTCTCCAGTTTACTCTAGTGTTGAATCTGTCAGTCTTGAGTAGCTTGTGGGAGGTGGGGTATTTAGAGGGAGAATCACCTGTTCCTGGAGTTCTTTGCTTCCTGGAGGGATGAAGCTGCTGTTGGGTCCAAAGGAGAAGAGGAACCCTTGGCCCTAGGAGTCAGTAGGGGGAGGCATCTGAGGGGTACAGGGCCAACCAGCACCGCCATAATGGCTCAACTAGCATCAGATTTCATGAGGTTTGATCTGGCTGAATGATACAAATCTTCCTTTTAGCTCTTCCTTTCAAAGTTTTAAGTCAGTCCAACCTTCAGGGGCGCTTTGGTACAGAGCTGATGGATTCTCTAGTTTTCTTCTTATCTTCCTGTGAGGAGTTGAAGGGTGGTCCTGGGAGGAAGAAGAAAGAACAGCAGCAGGAAAGAGGTTTGGAAGGAACCTGAATAACAGCCTCCATGGAAGCCCTGCCTCTGGCTCCAGGGCTGCCTGAGGCCAGAGGAGGACGGCAGAGCTGGGTTTGGCTTTGTGGTGTGTGTGTAAACAAGATGATCATTTGAAGATAATGAGTGTTTACCCTGCTTTTCCTCAATCCTAACATCTTTTCTCTTTTCTTTTTTTATTGGTGCATATTCCTGGTACACAGTGCTGGGTTTTATAAAGACAATTTCTTTCAAGTTATTGTGACCCTTGATCATACTCCCCTTCCCGCCATCTCTCCTTTGGCCCCCTGCCTCTCCGGCCAGTTTTTCTAGTCTTCCTTCTACTTCGATGTTAATATCTTTACAAAATGGTTTTATGCATTCATGTCAAATTGAGGATTCACAAAGTAAAAAAAAAAAAAAATGATGTTTCATTCTGAGTCTTGTTAATTTCACTTAATAACAATGATACACATTTGCATAGTTTCCCCCCAAATGATATTTCATTCTTGCTTGTGGCTGAATTAAACTATGTTCTTTATTTGTACCATTTTCTTTGTCTTTGTATGTGTTATGTGCCATGACTGATTTCCATTACTTAGCTGTTGTAAACAGTATGCTGAGAAACACTGTTACTCAACATCTCTGTACTAGGGTGACTGGGCATCTTTGGTTGAGTACTCAAGAGTGGTAGAGCTGTTTTTAGTCTTTTGAGGAAACTCTACACTGATTTCCATAGTGGCCAGACCAGTTAGCATTCCCAGAAGCAGCTTGTATTGGCTTCCTTTACCCACATCCTCATCAGCATTTCTGGCTGTTTTCCAAGCCATTTTGGAAAGATAAGATCTTTCCAAAGATAGAATCTCAATGTGACTTTAATTTGGGGCTCCTTGCTAACTAAAGATAGTGGGAAATTTTTCATGTTTATTGACCATTTGTACTTCAACTTTTAAGAACTGTTTATATCATTAGCTCCTTTATGGATTCCAGTGTTTCATTTTTGTGGTTCTTTATATATGGTAGATGTTAATCATCTGACAACAGAGTACAGCTAGCAAAGGTCCTCTGCCGTTTTCTGCAGAGAGACTGCTTCTTTTCTCGGCCCTTCTTCTAGTTGCACAGATGTCTTTCAATTTCACCTGTAAATTCTCAGGATTATTGCCTACGCTGTTTGAGTTCCTTTCAGAAAGTCTTTGCCTTTATCTTGAATTGGTCCCTCTATTTCCCAGCACTGTTAGAGTTTTGGGTCTTATAGTAAGTAAGGCCTTTGACCCGCTTTGAATGGATTTCTGTTTCCATGTGAGAGAAGGCTTCTGGCTTTCATTCTTCCAAGTGTGGATGCATACTTTGCCCAGCATCATTTCTCAAAGGGCTGTGCTTCTTTTCATTTTATGTCTTTAAAAACTTTGTCAAAATTCAGCTGACTATATTCTACTGATTTAATCTGAAGATCACACACACACACACACACACACACACACACACACACACACACACACACCACATGAAAGGACAACTGCCAATACCACACTGTTTTTGTTACTATATCTCTGTAGTCACTAATGAGTAGTATTTACACTACAGTGGTGTATCTTGGTGTTAGATATTGTGATACCTTCAGTTCTGTTCTTTTTTCTTGGGATTGAATGGGCTACCCAGGGACCTTTGTGCTTGTGTATAAATTTTAGGGTTGTTTTTCTATTTTTGCAGACTGTCACTGGAATTTTAATGATGATTGTATTCAATCTATAGGTCACTTTGATAATACAGGTATTTTCACTGTAAAAAATTGTATTCATCAATGAATATAAAGATCTATCTACCTTCTCATGTCTTCTTCAATTTCTTTCTTCAGTGTTTTAAAATTTCTGTTGTAGATTTCTTTCACTTTCTCAGTTAGGTTTATTTCTAGGTAGTAAAATCATTGCATATGGCATTATTTTTCTGATTTTTTGTAGCATGTTGAAAAAAGCTGCTGTTGCATTTGGTCTTATATCTTGCTACCCTGCTGAAAGCATTTATCAATTCAAAGAGTTTTCTAGCAGAGCATTTGGGTTTCTTATATACAGGAATCACATCAGCCCAATAATAATGGGTGCCTTCAATACCTCATTCTTACCAGTAGACAAGCCATCCACACAAAAATACAGCAAAGAAACATTAGAGTTAAATGACATCATAGATGGAGTGGACATGAGAGACATCATAGGATATTTTAAAGACTGCAGGATAACATCCTTCCCATCACACATAGAGAGTTCTTTAAAACCACATTCTTGAGGTGTAAAGTAAATCTTAATAAATACCAGTAAATTGAAATAATTCCTCATATCTGATGAAGTTAGAATAAAACTAGAAGGCAAAGGTAAAGAAAATTACAGAACATACACACATTAATAAAGACTAAAGATGTTATTAAATGATGTGATGATGGGTTACTGAGGAAATCAGGAAAGAAATTTCTAGAATCAACTGAAAATGGAACCCAACATACAGAAGAACCTGTGTGTCAGAATAAAAATAGTCCTAAGACTGAAGTCAGCAATTATAGTTTCCTACATCTAAAAGAATTACAGGCATCTCAAATAAAAACTTTAATGATGTCTCTAAAAGTCTTAGAAAAATAAGAAGAAATGAAACCAAACATCAGTATCTGGAAAGAAATGCAGAGCAGAGTTAGATGACATCATAGATCAAGTGGATTGACAGGCAGCTACAGAATAGTGAACAGAGATGCTAAGGACGGTGTAAAGATTCAATGAAACCAAGAGTTGGTTCTTTGAAAGATAAGTAAGATTGACAAACACTTTTTAGCCAAACCTTTCAAAAGAAAAGTGTAGAGGATATAAATTAATAAAATTAGAGATAAAAGAGGGTATAGTTCAACAGACACCGGTGACATACAGAGGGACATTAGGACATACCTTGAAGACATATTCCAATAAGCTGGAATGTCTAGAAGAATGGATATGCATGAGCTACTAAAATTAAACTGGAAGTGGTTACAGAGATGAGTCAGTAGTTAAAAACACTTGTTTCTCTCCCAGAGGACCTTAGTTCAGTTCCCAGCATGCACATGATGCCTCACAATCTTCAGCAACTCTTGTTTTAGGAAATCCTGTTCTTTCCTCCACCTCCCTGGACACTGGACATGCACAGGGTACATATACTTACATGCAGGCAAAGCAACAATATACATAAAATAAAAAAAGTCTAAAGAAAATAAAGATGATAAAATTAAATCAAGAGAATATAAATAAGTTAAATGATCTATAACAAATAATATTTTAACAGTAATAACCCCCTCCTCAATGAAGGACAGACAGGTAAGTAGAGCATGCTTTTTATCCCAGTACTCAGGAGACAGAGGCAGATAAATCTCTGTGAGTTCAAGGCCAGTCCGATGTATATAGTGAAATCCTGTCTCGAAAGATAAAAATCTCCGAAATAAAAAAAGCCCAGGTTCAGGTGGATTCATGGCTAAATTCTACCACATTGTTTTTATAGATGAATCAACACTGAAGTTCCTCCTCAAGCTATCTATCCCATGACATGAGAGGAAGCAACACTCTCTTTATAAAGCTAATCTCACCCTGGTACCAAGACTAGATAAGGATTCAATAATAAAAAACGTGTAGACCAGTCTTCCTGATCAGCATGCATAAAACTATTCTTTTTTTTTTTTAAAACTTTATTTATTTGCCTGGAACTGGAACTACAGACAGTTGTTAGCTGCTATGTGGGTGCTGGGAATCGAACCCGGGTCCTCTGGAAGAGCAGACGTTGCTCTTAACCGCTGAGCCATCTCTCCAGCCCCTGCATAAAACTATTCTTAACAAAAGACTTGCAAACAAAATTCAACTATTTATCAAAAAGGTCATTCATCATGACCAGTGGACCATATTTAAGGGATGCAAAGATGGTTTGGCACATAAATAAACAGATGTAATACATCACAGGAGACTATCCAGACCACCCAGCATCTGTATGCTATCTATCACCAGGCCCTCAGCTTCCTCTCCTGCTAGAATTTCCTGCTAACTCTAGAAGGAACCAGGAGAGGAAAAGCCAGTCTATGAACTGGAGTAACTGTGGGCACCGGCTCAGCAAGGAAAGGAAGATGTACTCAGATCACTTCGGCTTTCTTGCAGTTCAGGTGTCCAGTGCTTTCACTTGGCAATGGTTTTCAGGAGCATTCAGCATCAGATGTGATATAGGCCCTCCTGTGGGGTCAGGGGAGAGGAGCTAACCAATGGGGGGAATCTTCTCAGGCTAATGTGACACATTGTTTCCACAGCTGGGCTAGCAGAAAAAGAAGTTCTAAGGTAAGGAAGATGTGCAAGTTTTGGAGTCTCCCGTTCTTGGGCACACATAAGCTGCGATATTTAGTGAAATGCTAAGGACCACATCATATAGTTTTGGAAAGCTCTGGAAGTTTCTTATAGCTGTCTGCTAAGAGGGTGGGGTCTGCGTCTTAGCATTATAGTTACATCTTAAGGATCTCAAAGGCTTTTTGATTTCTAAGAGGTTTGGCTAAAACAGGTTTGTCAGAGGTTGATCTTGAACTCCATTTAGATCAAGTAAATTTGATCCAACCCCAGTCTGGGTCATTAACACAACCAGTGAGATTTCACCTGGCCTCACATGGGGCTTTGTCAGGGTCTGGGTTCCAGCATGAGGGGTTTGCCTACACGTTTTCTAGGGCTGTTTGGTGGCAGACAACGCCGGCTCTTGGGGTGATAGCCCTAGAAGTCTTCAGTTTCTCCTAACTTTGGCAGCACTTCATTCTGGATTAAGCAGGCTGCAAAACTAGTTTCAAGATGTAATTTCAGGTAGTTAGCATAATTGGACAGCCAGGTATGTTCACGGCAGAAAAAGTGGGTGAAAGGTCTTGGGATACTCATTAGCTCAGCTGCTGTAGAGAATCAGGCTGCAAGTACCACCTGGGACTTCCACTGTGTATGTGCATGTGCAACAAATTGCATGCTTTTTTCTTCTTTCTTCCTCTTCCTTTCCTTCATCTCTTCCTTCCTCTCCACCTCTCTTTCCCTGTGTGCTGTCATTCCTCATTTTCCTCTTTCTTCTTCTTTCTGTTTCTTCTTTTGCAAGGCTGTCACTCAAACTTGGGTCCTGGTATGCTAGGCAGGAACTCTACCACTGATCTATATCCCGAGGTGGCCTCTCATTGTTCATTATTAATTTCTGGTTTTCTCCCATCCTCCAATTTACTTCCTATTGTTCTTTTTTTTCCCAGATAAGTGAGGTATTTGTGCACAAAGTGTGTTCTAAGGGATGGCTGTCTACATTTTTTTTTGGATAAGCCTGAACTTTAGACAGAGAAAGTTTGTTCAGATTTGTTCAGTGTGTGCTTACACCAAAATTTTGGAAGACACCAGTTAGAATTAAGCTGTGGTGATATCATGTTTCTTAGGCAGTCTAGATTTGGAAAATAAATATGAACACTTTCACTATTAACCCCCATTGTTCTTAAAGACTTGTATAACAGTCTTGTCTCTCAGGAGATGGAATGAAGAAATGGAAAATTCCATAGTTTATCACATGATTCCCAGCGAGGCTGGCAATGGGCTCTTAAGCTAGCAAGGTCTCACCGTAGCATGAAAACCTTTGCATCCTGAAAAAGGGGGACTCCAAAAGAGTAAGTTCACTGGGGGCTGGAGAGATGGCTCAGAGGTTAAGAGCACTGACTTCCAGTGCTGTTCTTCCAGAGGACCTGAGTTCAATTCCCAGCAAAACCACATGGTGGCTCACAACCATCTATGATGAGGTCTGGTGCCCTCTTCTGCAAAACTGTATGCATAATAAATAAATAAATCTTTAAAAAAAAAAAAAAGAGTAAGTTCACTGAGGACAATCAGCCAATGAGCAATAATCAAAAAGGAAATGTCTGTCGTAGGTCCACCACACATGCTCAACCCACAGTAAACAACACATACGTTACCAGAGAAATGTTGGCTATTGTAACAAGATAGTCAAGTGAAGGTAGGAAGGATCCCAAGTGTATGCAGACCAAGGCAGGAGGGAGATTTTTCTTAGTACAATAAGACAGCACATGGGTGTGGCCCCAGTTTCCCAACCTATAGGGACATCAGCACTTTGCAGACAGAGTGCTTCTCTCTTTAATATGTGGCTTCCAAGATTGCCCTGAGACCAACTTTAGCCCAGGGGAAGGACTTCAGAACTTCAGCATGATGTACAGGTGTGGAAGGCCCTTATGAGGTGGGTCATAACCCATGTGTGTCCAAATTCACTGCTTAGAATTCAGACAACTTCTAGACAATGACAAATTTTGATTATGTCTCAAATTCAATCCACCAAGCAGCATGGGTCTTGTTCAAATAAAGTATAGTCTCTGTTACTGATCTACATTCCCAGGCTTTGAGGGCATGCGTGTTCAAAGGCTCATGTTATGGAGGTCAGAAGACAACTTGTGGGATTTAATTATTTCCTTCTACCGTATAGGTCCTGAGGGTTGAACTCAGGTCATCAGATGTGGCAATTCCCCTGTAGAATTTATAGCAGTCAGGGGGAAAAAACGATCAGGGTGAGGTAAGACTGAAACTTGGCTCAGCCCAATTTTATTGTAACCAGTGCTGGACAACAGCTTTCAGAATCTGGCCCAGATCATTTTACTTTAGCATATCACAATTCTGGAGGGAAAAAAACCCATCCAGACAACAATTCGGTCTCAAGTACACAACAATTTAAGACATGTTTACATTGAAGCTCTTTGCAAAGTACATATAGCTTCATCCATAGGATGGGTTCTTGTTGACCTAGAAATGGTGCTCAGGATAAGGGTCTAGGAAGAATGACTGACTGTAACAATGCCTATGGGTGTCAGGATTGGCCTGGCCAATAACACAGAAGTCACTTAGGCTGTTGTCTAGCACAAGTGACATCACCCATAAGAGTAGGCCTCAAAGAAATGCTCAAGATTTAGGGGAAAGGGGTCTGGGATAAGTAAAAACAAAAATTTGGGAAGACATGGGCAGAGCCTGTCCCACCACCAGGCTGTAAAGCACACTGTTGCTGGCATTCCAGGAAGAGCAGCTACACACCTCTTTCCACTGAAGGAGAAAGCTGTGTTTAGCTTTCCTGGCTTCTCCAGTGCTTATCTGTGTGCACAGTGCCTTTTTGTCCTCTACAGTCAGGCTTGGAAACTGGCATCTTTACCTGTTAAACTTTCTTGTCAGTCCCCGTATTCATTACTTACAGCCACAAATTCAGGAAGAAATCTACACGGTCCTTTCTAAGTTCTGGGTGTGTGCATGCACAGTTGAGGAGCTTTCCCAGGTACACTGTTTGGCAATGAGCAGAAGTCTTGTGGGTTACTTCTAGGTAGAGGCAGTAAATTTGAATCTTGGAAATGCACTTCCTTTGAACTCTGTGACTTCTGATAAAGACCCTGGGGTGACTGAGGACAGGGAAGTATTGCTGAGTGACTCCTGCTGATTAAGGAACTGCTAAGGAGATTGTCCTAACCTACAGCTGAATGGTTTGTGTGAGAGAAAATGCCCCAATGTGTTGTGCCACCAAGACTTTGGGATTTATATTACCACACAGTCAAGCTTGTCTAGACTAACAAGGACTTGTGGTCAGGGTGAAAGGAGTGATTTGTCCCTGGAGTGGAGGAATAGGAGAATAAGGTTGTATTTATAGGCCTCCGGGTAGGAATGATCTCATAAGACACACTTCTTGCTGAATCTCGGGACAGAAAGGTGATATTATTAATGAGGCACTGCAGAGGGTGACTTTCTCCTCACTACCATCAAATCTGTGAGCTGAGGAAGAACATGGATAGATTTGTCTAACTTTGGAGGAAAGGGTAGGTTAAGAAGAAAGAAATTAGATCTGGGGCCTGGCTCATGCACAATCATGAGGATCCGAGTTTGGATCCCCAGCACAATGTGGAAGCCAAGTGTGGTGGTGCCTTTCTGTAATCTCTAACCTCTACATGTACACCAGGGACCAGGTAAGCAAACACACACACACATACAACACAACACACACACACACACACACACACACACACACACAGAGAGAGAGAGAGAGAGAGAGAGAGAGAGAGAGAGAGAGAGAGAGAGAGAGAGAGAGAATATAATAAAAAATTAGGAAAAAATCCATCCAAGTCTAGTATGGTGCACTAATGAATTTAATTGGTGTTGCTCACAGGAGCATGGGTAAGGGGTCACCTACAAAAGCATGGCCAACTTATGAGCAGCTACACCAAATAAACTTTCTCCCCTAAGGCAACTAAAAACAATTTTTCTATTTTGAATGAGGGGAAGGTCCTCATGAGCCTGGTGAACCGTTTATGGGGTGCCTGTGAGAGCCCCATGTTTTCTCTTTGGGTGTCACATGTGAGCTAGTGAGACCTCTACTCCACAAAGAGCATCAGTGGGCCCATGCCTGAGGGTCTCATGTGGGTAATCTCATCTCTGTGATTCCAGAGTTCCACAAAAAGAGACCAATAGGAAATCCTTTCCTTTCCTGTAGGAGGAAGGGATTACTGGGTATGGAAACCATGGTCTTGTTCTCCCTAAGAACATAACCTATCAATGAGTTATTCCCCCTCCCCCACTGCTGTACTCATATAGTTAGAACAAAAAGTTTCTCTGTGGACAGTGTAAAAGCCAGCTACCAGGTATGCTAAGGGATCCTATAGTTCAGTTTCTGTTAAGTTACCTTCAGTAGATACTGATTATGAATTGATTTGAGGGGTGCTGGAGACTTAATTCTAGGCCTCATACATGCTAAACACATGCTCTACCACTGAACCACAGTCCCTGGTTGTGAAGTACACATTGGTAGCTACACTGTTGTCTTTCCAAACGAGGTTGACAGGATAAGAGCATTATAAGCTATGATATGAAGTCTTACACATTTTTTTTAAACTTTCTTTCTTTCTTTCTTTCTTTCTTTCTTTCTTTCTTTCTTCCTTTCTTTATTTGCCTTGGTGTTTGCCTGGAACTGGAACTACAGACAGTTGTTAGCTGCCATGTGGGTGCTGGGAATCGAACCCGGGTCCTCTGGAAGAGCAGACGGTGCTCCTAACCGCTGAGCCATCTCTCCAGCCCAAAGTCTTAAACATTTTAAAGTTAATTAATTAATTTTATTTTTTTTATAATACTAGGGATTGGACCTACATTCTCTCATGCTACGCAAACATTCAACCACTGAGACATATTCCCAGTCCTCTTTTACCTTTTATTTTGAGACAGGGGCTCACAAAATTTTACTGCTGCCCTTGAACTTGCAACCTTCAGCTGGAACGTTCAAAGTAACTGGGATTATGGGGCTGCACTTGATTCTCTCTGAGTTTTAAAAGGTTGAGTCTTATTCAGGTGGGATTTAAATGTTTAGGCTTGTGCTGTTCCCCTCCTCTCAAGTAGTTGGGACTATGGGCACATGCCACAATGCTTGGCTTTGGAGTTTTCTGATGACAATGTTTTTCACCTTGATTTATAGTATCTGATCGGCTGTGACCTTGGGCAGCAAGGTCTTGGTGTGCAGTCACATGCAGGCACTGACTGTCAGGAGGTGCAGACTCTGTAGCTCAGAAGCATCTCTCAAGAACCTGAGAGTCATTCTCAGAAATTCAACTACCAAAGAATAAGAATATAGTCTCTAAGTCCCCACAGAGACAAAAAATAAAGCACAATAAAATAGCTCTATAGGAGGATGTGGTAGGACAGGCCCATGGGGCCAAGGAAATTGGCTCAAACCAGTTGCCAAGGCATGCACATAATGTACTGCCTTATGTGAAACACAAATTCTAGTTGGTATTTAATGAAAACTCAGAGACAAATATTGGGGAAAGCTGGAATATCAGAGAGAGGAAACAGACCAGTCAATTCTCACCCAGCCAACTTCTCAGGGTAAAAGCTATCTTCAAGAGTCCTCAGCCTGGTTCCTTGTTGCTTCTGCACAGAATAAATCTCTGTCTTCCTACGACTGCTTTAAATATCTTCTTCACCCAGTTGTTTAACTTCCAGGTTTGGCTCTGCATCATATTCTAGAGTTAGGATTAAAGGTGTGAGCTACTACTATTTGGTAGTTGGGCCCTGAACTCAGAAACACAGAAAGATCTCTGTCTCCTGAGTTATGGGATTAAAGACATAGGTCACCACTTGGTCTTTCCCCATGCTGGGATTAAAGATGTGAGTTACCACTCTCTGACCCTCCTGACTGTGGGTGGATCTGTTCTCTGATAGTCCAGATTGGTTTTATTAAATATATCACCACACTTATGAGCCAACCTGGATTCTGCCTAAGGACTTTGCAACAGACATTGTCAGATCTCCTGATTGTGTCCAGTCAATGAGGGATAGACAGCCATGTAATATCACAAAATTGTGACACAGCCTGGGTGCTGGGAGGAGGGCATATGAGGCTCTCCCCGTTGTTGAAAAAATGAGTTAGTCCTTTTCAACTAGATCCTGGGGTCTGTACCATTGACTCTGTGCCTTCTCACCCCCTCCCTAGCGAACTGTTAGGACCCAGCAACAGGAGGACAGAATCGTAACTTTGATAAGCAGAAGGCACATGGAGAGACTGGCATGTCCTTGAAGTGATTGTCCAGTCTATCTAGCTGAGTCAATGCACTCCAGGTTTAGTAAGAGATCCTGTCTCAAAATATTAGGTTGAGGATGATTTAGGAAGATGCCTGATGCCTCAGTCTGCATACATCTTCACAAACGTGTATACATCATACACATTCACAGAGAAAGAAGTGTGTGGGGAGAGAGAGAGAGAGAGAGAGAGAGAGAGAGAGAGAGAGAGAGAGAGCAGAAAAGTAGAGGCAGATGGAGAGGCATAGAATAAATCAGGTTCTTAAAAACATATTATTGATTATTTAATTTTAAATAATATGAAAGAAAATCTTTTCAGTCATAACCAATTGGATTATACGCAGATTTTCTTTCTCAGAGTCATGCTTCACAAAGGCTCTGCAGCTTGCCTGGGTGCTTCACGACACACTGAAGCCTTGTGCCATGTTCTCTGTTCCTTCCTTCACATTTCGAAATGAGCCAGCCAAACTCCCTTAGGACAGAGATGTACGTCATAATGCCAAACTGCTCCTCATATAAAAGCTGCTCGTTCTCCTTCCCATCTTTCTCCCCCCCCCCCCCGGATACCTCCGTATACCTAGAACTTCTTCTCTGTTCCTCTCCACTGTTTACTGGACTCGCTCTGACTCTCTTAATTTCCTTCTGTAAAAGTAGATTCCGAAACAATTACTTTAAGAAATTTATCAGACAAAAATCACCTTTTCTCAATCAAGGGCAACTATTTCTTTGATTTATGATTTATTTTTATTTATTTTTTGATCTTAAGCGCACTGTTCTGCAACCAGATGTTTGGTAGCAGGAAATGTTAGGGCCACTAAACATTTCCTTTACTGGTATTCTGATTAAACGTCACCTTTATTTTTTTCTTACATTATTTAAATTTGTCATGACACATATGAATGGGAAGTTTTAATTCTGTTACCTTAGTTTCTAGTGAGGACACAAGAAGAAAGCAATTTTGAATCATATGCCAATAGTTTGTGCCTATAAGATCTATTTATTAATAAATCCAAACATATGTCTATAATATCTTTCCTAAAGAACTTAAGTCAAGAGCAAAGTTGAAACTATATTTGGCAAATGATGATTCAGTGTTTTAACTTACTGAGAAATGACTCAGACCTTTTATGAATATGTCAGTTTAATTGGTATTATGTAACTTTAAAACTTTAAATCATCAAAAGTTTATTTATAGTTCAGCATGGTGACATACACTCATAATTCCAATATTTGAGAGGCTGAACTCATGATGTCCATGAGTTCAAGGCCAGCCTGGACTATGGAGTAAATTCCAGGTCTCAAAAGGACTATGGAAGAAGGAGGAGGAGGAGGAGGAAGAGGAGGAAGAGGAGGAAGAAGCAGCCCATAACTATTTATCCTGCTATTTATTTTAATTTAATATTAAAATTTTAATTAAATATTATAATTATTTATTTTAATGATTCTATCCATAGATTAGTTATGATACTGAGATGTTAGATAAGTATAGTCCTTATTTCAAGGTATTTCCATGTTAAAGAACTCCAATCCTTAAGAGCTACATTGCTGTTTTTGATGCACAGGGGATAATGGATTTTTAAAAAATACACCTCTGAGTATTTTTGTTCACTTACTTTCCTTATTTTGAGATGGTATCTTGTCTGAGAGCTCTTGCTGGCCCAGAACTTTTATTTGATGGTATCCAGCTCATGGTCCTCTTGCTTCAAACTGTCTGGAGGTGGCTTGCAGTTACTCCCATGTCTAACACTGTACAGGTTCTAGTGATTTATGCCAGGGACCTCACTCTTTACCCTCAGGCATCTCCTCCATCCCGTAGTTATTCATTAGACAAGGTCTTTCCATATAGCATAGGCTGGCTTTCAACTCTTCTGCCTTATCTCAAGTGCTGGATTGACAGGCATGTGGCACTGTGCCTGGGTTCAATACACTTTGACTTGTGATATTTTTTGCCTTCAATGGGGTTATAAAAATGTAATTCCGTGGTAAGTTGCCAGGATGATGCTAATATGTATGTGTTTAAAACTCCAGTTAAGTAATCAAAGTAAATATTGGAATAAAACACATAAAATCAGGGCCTCTAGGCATAAAATCAGCTTGAGCAATACAGTAAGATCTGCAAATTAAACAAATTAAAAATCTCTGCACCTGTCTGAGTGATTATGTGGTAATCAGACCCAAGAGCCTTTGCGGCTCTAGAAGGTTCTATTTATGCTCCCGTAGGTAATAACAGTTGAATTTAATTAAAGTTTCAAATTGCTCACTGGAGAAGTGAGCACTCACAGCCCTTTTTAATATCACTCATCTCCTAACCAAATAATTGTTCTACAGTTGGCTAGTTTGTGGAAGCAGGTGTATGATAAATAAAAATTGAGTAAGTTGATGGTGGCACACACCTTTAGCACCAGGACTTAGAAGGCAGAGGCAGGCAGATCTCTGTGAGTTCAAGGTGAACCTGGTTTTGGAAGCAAGTTCCGAAACAGCCAAGGCTGATACATAGAGAAAGCCTGTTTCAAAATCAAAACAAAACCAAAAATGTTTCAATGTATGGATAATTCTGAATGTGAGAAATGATCCATCCTCGTGGCCAGAGAGTAGCAGTGACATTATGATGGCATGGTTGGGTAGCTGTGTCACATGCTTGTTTTGTAGGACTTTGTGTAGGTTACATTTTTTTCTTTTTGTTTTCTCTTTCTATCTCCCACTCCATGGGTCTCACTATGTTCCTGAGCTTAGTTTCAAACTCATGGACTCAAAAACACCTCCCACCACAGCACTGTAAATAGCCACGACAAAGTGTGAGCCACTGACCCACACTGGCTAGTTTTGGCAATAATCTAAATACTGAGAAATCATTTTCTTTTATGTTAGAAAAATTCTACCTTAAAATCCTCCTGAAGGAACTGGCCCTGCAGAAGCCCTGCTTGTGCCTAGTGAAATCCTGACCTCCGGAACTGTAAGACAATAAATTTATGTTATTAAAATGCCTTCTTGAGCTGCTAGGATGGGTCAACAGGTGAAGGTGATTGGCACCAAGCCCCAAGCACTGAGTTCATTCTATCCCTGAGCATGATAGAAAAGGGGAACTCCACAGGCTGTCCTTGACCTCCATACATGCACTAAATGGCTCCTCTTTATTTCTTGGTTCATCAAAGGATTCAGATTTCTAATTACTAATAGTGTTTGGAACTCAAAATCTTAGATTTGAAGATTTGAAGAAATTCTCAGCCAGTGACACCCTTCACCTACTTTCTGCTTCTGAAATACTTACTGGTTGTTGGATTCCACACACACACACACACACACACACACACACACACACATATTATAAATACTAGCACATAATATTACACACACACATATTATAAATACTAGCACATAATATTACACACACACACATATTATAAATACTAGCACATAATATTACACACACACATATTATAAATACTAGCACATAATATTACACACACACACACACACACACACACACACACACACATATACTTTGTAGCAGGTCCTCTTTGTGGTTTCCTAAGAAACACCTTTCAAATTCATTAAGTCCTCTCCTCCTTTGGTGACAGAATTTGATAATGTAACCTGACCTGGTCTTGAACTTGAGATCATCTTGCACCCTTCTTAAGAGCTAGGACCACAGGTTTGTACCACCACACTGGGGTTAAATCTCCATTTGTGTTTATTTCAATATTTTCCACGTTTGTTGAAATTTAATTAAAATATGTTTGATTTTGAAAGTTTTATTTTTTACCTTTCCAAACCTGCCCCTTCTTAGTTTTTTTAATTGCAGAGGTTTTATTCACCCTTGCATAGCTGCGCTGACTGGACAGTCTTTTTCTCGGTGCCGCAGGATTACCTGGAAAGCGCCGATCCGAGCAGCGCTGATGGTTGTGTCTGATGTTCTGCTCTCAGGGAGAGTGGTTTCCTCACACTTTGTCATTTCTAATTCTGAGCTCATGGTTCATGGGGCTTCTGTCCTTCTGAGACTACCTCGTGGTTTCATTATGTGAATTTAATTATAAAGAAAATTTTAGCTCCGGAGTATAGATCTCAGTGGGACAACCTTTGTCCGGCAGGTGAGGCCCTGGGTCCCAGCCCCAGAACCACAAAAATAAAACAAGCCCTATAGACATCCATGTTTATCTGGGGGACGGTTCAGTCTTTCAGTTCCCGTGCCTCCTATATAAAGACTTGAGAGTAAACAGACATTGAAAATTGGCTCTGAGCACATGGTAGCCACAGTCTCTTTGAGATGATTGGCAGAAATCTTTTTCCCTCTGGTACATCTGAAACCTTTAGATGAAAATGGGAACAAACACACATCAAAAACTAAAATAAGATGTACACGGAGAGGACCTCACTTTGAACCAAACTGAACAGGCCCCCATGCCAAAGTTTTATTTCATCAAAAGGAAATGGAGCTGTTATCTGACTTTAAAAAAATCTGGAGAGACTGTCACAAGTTCAAAATGTCAAACAGGCCAGCGCAAGCAAGCATGTCTCAGTCCTTACCCCGAAGTGACCTGGAACAACCTAATGTCAACCTGTAACTCTCCCCTGCATCCTCTACCAGTCCCTCACCAGAAAAGTGGCTAACACATGACATTCAAGTCCTTTTTAGCCCCTTTCTGGCAGTAAGCCAGAAATTATCTGGGGATAATTTAGTTTCATGGAGTTGTCTATCTCTAGAATTACAAATGAGGCTAATTTACATGTTTTTTCTTTGTAGATAGCACTTCAGTGTACAGCTGTGACTGGCCTGGAACTACCCATGTAGCCCAGGCTGGCCTTTAACTGTGATAATCCTCCTGCCTCTGCCTCCTGCGTACAGTGATTACAGAAATTACAGAAATGTTCTACTATATGAAGCCTGGCTAAGATCTTAATACCTCAGTATTCAAGAAGCCAAAGCAGAAGGATTGTAAATTTTAAACCTGCCTGGTCTACACAAAGAGTTTTAGGCTAGTCTGGGCTACTTAAAAACACAAGTCTTAACAAACACAAATAGAGACAGGGTTTCTCTGTGTGGCCCTGGCTGTTTTGGAACTCACTGTGTAGACCAAGCTGGTCTCTAACTCACAGAGATCCACCTGTGTCTTCTTCCTGAGAGAGTGATGGGATTAGAGGTGTACTCCACCACTGCCGGGCAAATGAGGATCTTAATAATTGTGATTGTGAAAAGTGGCTGGGCCAGTCTATTTAATGATAGTGTTAGGGCTTGGAGATCAAAGTAATTTAAATTGGCCTCTGCCTCAGCTTGCCCAGGGAAGCTTTCTTCCCAGTCAGTGTGTGAGCTTCTCCTGGGCATCCTCTGGAACTAATTGTTGTCTTTTTGGCTGTTCTCAGTCCATCCCCCTTGGTGGAGATCTGGGATCTTGTCCCCAGGGCAGTGTCAGCAAGAGCCCAGGCAACCGAGGCACAAATACCAGTCTCTTCCTGGTTTCTGCTTCGGACTCTTTCTCCCTCCTTCAGACTTCTATTTTAAGGTCCTCCTGGCATTAGAAAGTTCCAGTTCATTAAACCCAGGGATTTGAAGTTGTTTTACTCAGTTGTATTTACAGCAGAACTCACCTCTAGTCTTTCTGCTTCTCAGGTGCACAGATTTGACAAGCTCACATCTATCATCTATCTATCTATCTATCTATCTATCTATCTATCTATCTATCTATCTATTTGTATTTTGGGCATGGTTTTATGATGTAGCCCAGGCTGGCCTCATAGACTAGCTCCTTCTGCTCTGGCCTCTTCAGTGCTGGGATCATAGATTATTTCACCAAGCCCTGCCTACTGGGATTTCACAATTCCATTCTGTGCATGGAGCACATGGGTATCTGTGCCACCAGGTCTCCGAGCTAGTCCCTGGTAGAGGTTTGAAGTGTAAGAGTGGCCTTAAGCCTCTGCCCCCCTGTAAAAGGAGAGGTACAGAGGTACTGCTGTAGTTCAGAACACATGCTTTGACCATGTCCACATCTGTCTAGTCTCATGTCATTAGTCACTGGCTATCATGTTTCTGAATTTCTATTTTTCCAGATATAAAAGTGGAAAGTGTGGGGAGAGTAGTGCAGTAGAACAGAGTGTGCATGTATGTGCACGTGTGCACGTGTGCATGTGTGTGTGTGTGCGCGCGCGCGCACTTTTGCATGTGTACACTTGTGTCCATGTCTGAGAATGGGAACATTGTTTCTGTCCTTTTTACTTTTCCATGGTGTGTAGTACAAGCTCTGCCTGAAGGACCTGTCAGTGGTGTTGAATTCTTGGCTTGTGGAGTGCCCAGTGGTGGGTGGAAAGGCGGAAGCTGAGTCACTGATTGGGAGGAGCTGGAGAAGGTGTAAGTGGGTTCTTGTAAGATGGGGCTTAATTCTGCTACTTTGAATATGAATTTTGCACTTGAGGTTTCCACTTCAATAGCAGGGGAAATATAGGATCAGAGGACAAGGAGATTGTGACTCCCGTAGTAGACCAAGAGTTTCTCTTCTGCAGTAGATGAAACTACTCATGAAGTCAGTATTTACTGTCAATTGGACACACAGATTAGAACCACATGGACAGTCAACATTATTACCGGCTGCTCAGTGTCCCTCACTTTGAAGTGTCTGTCCACTTATATCCTCTGGCACATCTCTTCATGCTCTGAAGAGAGTGCTCATTGCTCAACATGGTTATTTTTTGAGGCAGAGTCTCATTGCATAGTTCAAACTAGTCTTAAACCTGTGGTCCTTCTGCCTCAGATTCAAGTGCTGGGATTGTATGTGCTACCATCATTTCATACATTAACATGCCTTTTGGAGATGTGGTATGGGGTGGCTGAGACAGGGGCTCATCACATGCTCCCATGTGATCTCTTGAACCCTTTATGTAGCCCATCCTAGCTTTAACCTTGCAGCAATCTTGCCTGTGCTCCTGAGAGCCTAAACTGTAAGCATTCATTACCACATTTAGTACAACACATACATTTTTTTGTGGATAAGAAACTCATGGTCAAAGACATTTGCCATAGGAGAGAGGTGTGTTCATGTAGGGGTATGTAAGTATGTGTTTATGTAGGCTTCAAATACAGTCTGTCGCATCACATGGGTTGTTGTGCTATGTCTCCTGTACCTTGTGGCCTTACAGTGTACATGTGGGGAATGTGTCAGGGTTCTCTTCAACTGGTATTGACAAATTGTGGGAGCTCAGGAAGTCATTTTCTCTTGTCAGGGAAACTAAATAAAAATATTATTACTCAGAATGGAGTTGGAAGTGTTCCAGTCAGATCTGATTTGCAATGAGCTGCAGGTAAATCCACCCATGGAACTTCCTCTGAAACACTGTTGACCTCTACTGACCTCCCATACAATGGACCTCTTCCTCCAAAGTACATTAGAACCAAGATAGAACCCAACCCTTTTATTAGAAGACACCCAATTTTAGATGGCAATGATAGTGAAATGGTGATTCCTGACTAAAAAGTGATGTCATTTCCATGGTTGAAATTTATCAGTACAGCTACCATTTGCCCAAATCTCTTAGTATACTTCTAAGATTGCTGCAGTCTGTGGTTTTCCAGGCTGTAACTCTAATTAGTTTCAAATAAATAGAATTTCCCTTGCTCTCAAGTAGGTTGACTTCATTATTGAGGGACTATCCCTTGGCACTTGGCTTTATTTATGAAATGAAGGTTGGAAAAAATAATAAAATATAACAAATTGTATTAGATTTTTTCCCCATCTCACTATGTAGCCCAGGCTGGCCTGGGAATTTAAATCTTCCTGCTTCACATTCTGAAGTTTAATTGACTGAATTTTGAACTCTTTAAGACAGAGTGAATGCTGTAGTTAGCAGAGCAGATTCACTCTCTAAAACAAAGAGACTCAGCAGACAAGCAGAGAGCAGATTGATTGTTTTCAAGTCACCTCCTTTGTAATGGACAGGTGGCTGGAAACAACAGATAGATGAATCCTGATGAGTTGTTTCTGGTCACTTTTGGGGGCTCCGAATGAGAGCAGAGAGAAATGTATTATCATGCAGACTCTAATTTGGCTAACATTTCTCTGGATTATTCAGTCAGATAACTCACAGTCAGTTTGTAGAGGAGAGCTTTCATGAGTGACTCCATCTTGATTTCTAGCCTGGTCTCTTAGAGGCCAGAGTGGGAACTTTGTCTAAAATGACATTTGCCTGGTTTTGCTGTAGCATGGCTGAATCAGACAAACTCCAATTTCCCCCGTGGTTTCCCAGGTTGTCCTGAGTTCTTGAGGACATGAAGCCCAGCTGGATCCTCTCCCATCTCATACCTGAAAGCTGACAGCCCATTTTGCAGAGCTGGGGAGGTGGCTGGATGTGATGGTATGTGTTCATAATCATCGTGTTGGAGAGGCAGAGACAGGTGGGTCCTGAGGCTCACTGACCTGTCTGACCACGTCCCACAAAGAGCTTATTTTGTACCTTACTTGTTTTGGGTGCTGTTTACTAAAGTTTCTGATTTTCTTTCATCTTGATATACTAATATCCTTTGGGTTAATTTCTGGTATTCATATGCCCGTCCTCATTTTAAATATTCTTATGTCAAACATGCTTTTCTTCCAATTAGAGAACTTAAGCAAAGTGGCACTATATATATAAAGACCCTATTTTTTTTTTTTTTTTTTTTTTTTTTTTTTTTTTTTTTTTTTTTTTTTTTTTTTTTTTTTTTTTTTTTTTTTTTTTTTTTTTTTTTTTTTTTTTTTTTTTTTTTTTTTTTTTTTTTTTTTTTTTTTTTTTTTTTTTTTTTTTTTTTTTTTTTTTTTTTTTTTTTTTTTTTTTTTAACAAGAAGGGAAGAAGGAGGCTGGCTGGGTATGAAGATACCAATAATGTCCTAACACGGTTTTTTGGGGAAGGGGGCTGCTGGTGGTTTTCTCACTTCTCATTAAGCTGTGCCATTTTAGGGAGCTGCAGCTGCAGGGCAAAGGCACCTTGAGTCCTTGACTCTTTTATGGACCAGATGAAAACGTCTTTTCTGCTTTCCTCTATGACTTCCCGGAAAGCCGTGTGCTCTGTATGTGTTCTGCTCAACACCCGTTTCAGCCATGGATGGATGACTCATTTTCTCTGTAGGATTCCAGGTGCAGAATCTGAGAAGACTTTGCCCTTGGACTGTCAAAGCTTTTACATTGCAATTGACAATTTAGAATCTTGCTCTGTTGCATTTTTTTTTGTTGACTCTAGCCTTGTTAAAAAAAAAAAGTCTTAGAAGTTGGGCCCAATGGGCTCCTACTTCATTCTCAACCATTTTGGAGGTCAGGAAGATGAGTTAAGGAATTCGGGGCTAGCCAGGGCAAGACAGCTGGGCCTTTAAAAAGTCCTTATAGATCAGATTTTGAGAAAATTACAGAAAATTGTCAGCAAAAATCTAACCCATTTACTCACAGTGATTTCCATAGAAGTAATGAAGGTTCTGGAACCTTCCAAGTTCATATTTAATGGAATGAGAGGCTCACTGGAAGATGGATAGTTAATCCCCTGTGTCTAACAGATACCATGGTTGGGCTGACTATGGACCAGTGATGGAATTCCTATGTAGTGTGCATGAAGCTGTGAATTCCATCCTCAAATTGCAAAACATATAAAACAACAAAACTCCCAAGCCAAAGAGATTCACTGAATCCACATTAATTCAACAGAATCATTAAAATCTTGACTTTGGGGTAGTGGAGTGGAGAGAGAATGGTGGTCCAGTGGACAGGAAGGAAACATCCAATGTTTTACAGTGCAGGTGGGTTGCTATGGCTGACAACAATTGATTGTGCATTTCAATATAGCTAGTGTAGAAGATTTAAATGTTCCCAATGCAAAGACATTAGTTTTAGGTGATGCTATGAAATTTGCAGTGCATTTCATCTATATATTAGTCCATCCATTTATAGTGTAATAATCTCTTGCATTATTGAAGATAAACTAGTTAGAATATTTGATAAGCCCCACTTTGAGTGACATAGCACAATGGATGTTGATTTCTCATGTGAGGAGGCAGAGGTAGTAGGAGGGAGGGGATTTCCTCACAGTCCTTCAGGAAGCAAGTTCAGGGAGGCTCAGCCAGGTGGCCTCACCCAGTGTGTCAACACCCTTCCCAAGGAAGCAGGAAGACAAAGTGAGATGAGCTAGTCTCATCAGCCCACATTTGGTGGCCCAAACTCATTCAGATGGCCCTATCCAGCTGCAAAGGGCTGTGGAATGAGGAAATGGAGTCCCAGGCAGATGCTTCCAGAAACAGCTGTGCATTCTGGAGAGGAGCAGGTTCCCCAGTTGCTGTGCCAAGGAGCTGACCGTGAGGACAGTGACAATGCTCCCTTTCCTCCAAGGAAATTGGCAATGCTCACCTCCCCCAAACCAGACTGGGAGCCAAAAAGAAATCTATCCAAAAACCTCAAGCTACTTTCCCAAAATGTAATTTTCACCAGCAATGCTCTCCTTGGATCTCCTACTGTTCCAGTTCTCTGCTCTGATGCTTTGTAGTTTTGAAGTTCATCGAAGCTCAGCTCCAAAGACACAAGAAGATGGTTGAAGGTTTGGGTGATGAGCTGCAGCCAGTTGTCACATGTCTGTCACCCTTTGATCCTGTTTCAAAATCTTTCTTTAGGTTCTAGGCCAGCAGTTCTCAACCTATAGGTTGTGTGACCCCCTGGTGGAGGGTCAAATGACCTCTTCCCAGGGGTCCCCTAGGGCCATCGGAAAACATAGATATTTACTTAGTGATCCACTGCAGTAGCAAAATCACAGTTATGAATTAACAACAAAAATAATTTTATGGTTGGGGGAGGGCGCCACAACATGAGGAACTGTATTAAAGGGTCCTACTCAACACTAGGAAGGTTGGGAAGCACTGTTTTATGCTCTTAAGCAGAGAGACCTACCAGGGTATAGGTCACCTTTGCCTCTGTCCTTGCCTTGTGGGTTTTCACATGCCACCTTCCCTTCCCCCTGTTTTTGTTGGGCATCTACCCGATACTTGCTGGATGAGAAGCTCTGCCACAGAGCCACACCCAAAACCACTCACTTTCGTATCCCTTCTCTTCTTTTTTTTTTTTTGAGACAGGAGCTCACTCTGTAGTCAGAGCTGGCCTCGAACACGTGGTAGTCCTTCTACTTTAGACTCCTGTGTGCTGCGATTACAGCCCAGAGCCTAGAAAGTGGCAGGTTTTTCATCTCAAATCTCATTTTGTGCTTTGTCCCAAGCCATATGTAAATCTGCCCGGTCCCGAGACTGCGCGTGCCACCTGGTGGTAGTGACGGGTCACTGCAGGATAGCAGTTTCCCGGAGGAACAATTTTGACCCGCTATTGGCTGATGCTCTTGGGGGTGTCTTTGCTGATAAAAATACCAGCACTGCACTTGAGCTTGTGCTGAGAGCAATTTCCCGCCTTTGTACACCTGGAGCAAGAGGTACAGATCTGCTGGTTATTTTAAATAAAATCACTGGCCAGGAGCTTTATGGACCGTGAATTTACACGTACGATCTCAGACTGGCCCCAGCTGCAGTGTGGCGCTGGCTCTCAGCCACAAGAGCCGCCTTTCTTAGTGGTCCTAAAAGGCTGTCTAGGAATCGAAACAGCCCCTCAGCTAGAGTTGCCCTTGGTGAAAATGCTGCACAACCTCTGATGCCTGTGGCCAAACACTTGGGCTTCATTTAGTCAATGAAAGCCGAATAGCGCGCTGGTGTGCAGTGCCCAATATTTATAAGTGACTGCTATCTTGGTTTCTGCGTTTACTAGGCTGCTTAGCCTCGTATTTTATGATGTCCGTCTACTTCTAAAAACAAACAAACAAACAAAACCCTTCAGAAGGGCCGATGATGACTCACTTGGTGACGGCACATGTGGCTGAGTCTGAGGACATGAATTTCATCCTTGGGATCTATGGGATGGAAGCAAAGAACCTATTTCTGCAAGCTACCCTCTACCTTCCACACACTAGTCACGCACATGTGCTTGAACACACACCCCCCAAAAAGAAACATAATTTAAAAAATTAAAACAAAGCAAATATACCGTAAACTATGTCACATTCTGTGGCAGCCTTCCAATCTCCTGTTTTCTACATTCCTTGGCAGCTTGGAGGACCTTGTGGAGGGGTTCATCTGGACCAGCTTGCTTTGGGGAAGGTTAGTTCTAGGATGCTCAAACAACAATGAGACAGTTCTCAGAGCAGTGTGTAGGGACATGCGACCAGATTAGCTCAGTTTTACTAAGGAAAAGACTGGCCTTTCTAGAGGTTAAGAAGACACTGAGCTCTGGGGTCTAGGGTTCTACAGTTTACAGAATATTACTTAAACACACCTACACCTGTGACACGTTCTGTGCTTTGGGCGTGTTAGTGCTTCCCATTTACCTGCCCCCCACCCAGAACAGAAGATGGGGTATTAAGTAGATGGACAGAGGGAGAAATCATTCTAGTAGATAGAGAAACTCATCCTCAAATCCAGGTTCTTGGATGCAGGCCCTTTTCCTGTCCCATCCACATACATCCTAAAATCTGCTCAGCTGCTCCTACCCTTCTCTGCTGGGCGACCAGCTTTTGTGGTTGAGAGAAGTCTCTCCTCTTTCCATACCCCTCCACCGCATTGAACGCCTGCTCAATTCTATCGGCATCTTTCTGTGCTGAGAGGTAGCAGTTAACACACAGACACCCAACAGTATCTCTTTCTGGTGAGAGAAGATATAAAAAATGGACAATAAATCAAAGAGCATGGCTTCTGGTTTTCAGGGCTGTGAAATCAAACAGACCGAGGCTATTACTCTTCTCCACATATGCTCATCCACGTAGTGAACAGAGTGAGATACTAAGCCAGCAGAGCAGAAACACACATCTGACCACATTAGTCAGCTTTTCACAAGCCACACACAAGCCTAAAGCCCATTCCAGGTCCCCACTGCTGGGAGGGGCCAACCCAGCTCCAGTTCCCCAGCTTGTTATCTTTCTTTAGTATGAGAACACACCCTTCTTCATTGGGCTGCATCCCAACATGCTCTACAGACCTACTCCCTTCAAGCCTTAGATCTCAGCCCCAAAGCCCCGATCAAAATTGTATCTCCCTACATTGGAGGCATTATTTGATAAATGGTTCTTTTATGGGGGCAATATTTGATCAGTGACTACCTCATTGGAGGGGTTATTAATCAGTGATAATTGTCATAGGAAGGGACATTAGGCAGTGATCATGTCACAGGAGGAATTTTATGATCCATGCCCACCTCACTGGAAACATCATTTGATCTATGATCATTTCTCTCACCAGCTTAGGATTCCAAGGCAAGGACTTTATTGGATCCGTTGTCATAGCTGAGGCCCTGGGCTCTGTGGGCCTGATCAGCGTGGGTCAAGTCCTGAGTCATTGTAACATAGAATGTGGAGACCTGGGACATGGAGAGGAAGCACATTGCTATAAAAGGTGCAGGGCAAGTCATGACACCATGATGATCTCTCGTCTCTTGAAGACATGCTTCCCTGGTCCTGCTTCTTCACTTTCAGGAAATCTCTTCAATCTCTCTCTCTCTCTCTCTCTCTCTCTCTCTCTCTCTCTCTCTCTCTCTCTCTCTCTGTGCATGCATGTGACTTGTCTTGAATTATTTATTTCCTATATTTGCATGATTGGAGTTAGCCTTCTTAGGCTGGAGTTTACCTTTTAGCCTGTTCTGTAGGGCTAGATTTATAGATTTGGTTTAAATTTGGTTTCATCATAAAATGTCTTTTTTTTTTTTCCCATGTATGGAATTGAAAGTTTCACTCCATATAGTTGTGTGGGCTGGCATCTATGGTCTCTTAGAGTCTACAGTACATCTGTCCAGGCTTTTCTGGCTTCCAGGGTCTCCATTTAGAAGCCAGGTGTAATTCTAATCGGTCTGCCTTTATATGTTACTTGGTTTTTGTCCCTTGTAGCTTTTTAATGTTCTTTCTTTGTTCTATGTGTTTAGTGTTTGAATTATCAGGTGCCAAGGAGAACTTTTTTTTTTTCTGGTCCAGTCTATTTGTTCTGGATGCTTCTTGTACCTTGATAGGCATTTCCTTCTTTAGGTTAGGGGATTTTTCTTCTGTGATTTTGTTTAAAGTATTTTCTGTGCCTTTGACCTTTGACCTGGGCTCCTTCTCTTTCCTCTATTCCTATTATTCTTAGGTTTGGACTTTCCCTAATGTCTCAGATCTCCTGAGTGTTTTGTGCCAGGAGTGTTTTAGATTTAACATTTTCTTTGATGTATCCACTTCTGACATGTTTAAATACATGAGAGTCTTGCATGTCATGTATTTTGTTGGTGAAGTTTGCCTCTGTGGTTCCTGTTGAGTTCCCAAATTTTTCATTTCCAGATCTCATTCTGTTCACTTTTTTTTTTTTTATTGATTCTAGTTTTACTTTCAAGTCTAGAAAGATTTTGTGCAATTCCTTCCACTCTTTCATAGTGTTCTTTGTGGGATTTGTTGGTTTCCTCTCTAAGGACCTCTATCATGTTAATAAAGGCTGTTTTAAAGTCTTTTTCAGCTATGTTGGAATACTTAGGGCCTGCTGTGGCAGAGTTGCAGGGTCCAGGAGATATGTTATCGTGGCCTTGTTGATTGTGTTTGTTGGCTGGTGTCTAGGCACCTTGGATGCCTGAGATGGTAACTCTGGATACTGATGTCTGGTCTTGTCTTTGTTAGGTAGATGTTTTGTTCCTTGGTTTGTGTTTCTCTCTGGTTCTTAGGAGACTGTTGTGGCTGTGTGCTGCCTATAGGAAAATCTTCTGGGGTCCCCATAGGTGTGGGCACTGGGGGTTCCAGGTAAAAGGTGTTTCTGGGTATTGGGGATCTGAGACTTAAGGACAGGGAGAACTAGTCAGGGGAGGGGCTTTGTAAGAGGGAGGAGGCAGGGTGTTTCCTCCCCAGGATCTATCTGCCTGGTTAGTCCTCTGGGCTAAGGAGGGAGGCAGAGAGCAAGGGGAGGCCGCAGTGGCAGGTTTGCTAAAGAGCTTGGATTGGATTTGAAAACGCAGGAGGAGGAAAGAAGGCCCACAGTTGGTCTGATTCCCTGGCTCGGTGGCCTGTAAGATAGCAGAATGTGTCTTCTGAATAGGCTCTGGGATAAAGCAACATGAGTGTGTGTGTGTGTGTGTGTGTGTGTGTGTGTGTGTGTGTGTGATGAGTGTAAGATCTGTGTAGTCCACTGGAGATGGGGGTAGAGGGGAATGGGGGACTGGATTTGGAGGAGCTAAGGGAAAGGTGGAAATCTGGTGGTAGCCTACCTCCTTCCTGACCAGGGCTGCCTGTGAGTTCCCAGCTAATGCCTGCTTCAGTTGGGGGCTGGGGATGGAGGTTAGGAGGAGAAGATCTGGGGGATCCACTACAGATGAGGGATGAGGTCAGGAACGGGGAGGGGCTGCTCTGTCTGCTGTAGAGCTGGTATGAGACTGTGGGGGCTTACACTTGGATGATTGGAGAGAAAAGTGAAGATCTGCAGTTAGACTGGCTGCTTCAGTTGCCAGAATGGCCTGTGTGTGTGTGTGTGGGGGGGCTGAAAGTGGGGTGAGAAGGGGAAATCTGTGGGGTCCCTTGTCATCATTTCTGCTCATTTTTGACAGTTCTTCCTTTATTCTGTATACTAACCCTCGTCTGAAATACAGATGGAAAAAATTTCCTCCTGTTTTGTAGACTGTGTGTTCACTCTCCCGACAGCTTATTTTTCTGTGCAGAAGCCTTTTGATTTAATATAACCTCATGTGTCAATCCTCAGGAGCTATTTCCTGTGCTCCTGGGATTTGATACTGTTTAGGGAAAAGAAAAATCTTACCTATATCCTGAAGTGCTTTCCCTACATTTTTTCTCTAGTAGTTCCAGAATTTTGAGTTTTAAATTAAGATCTTTGAATCCCTTGAAATTTTACACAGGGTGAGAGATCTGGATCTAATGTCATCCTTCCACAGGTAGATACCCAGTTTTGCCAGCACCGTTCCTGGAATAGACCATCTTCCAGCATATGTTTGACACCTTTATCAAAGATCTGCTGTCTATAGCTGTGTGGTTTTATTTGTGGTCCCCATTCTTCTCCGTTGGTCTACTGTTTGGTTCTGTCTGAGTGGCTCTGTGGTACAGTGCTTGAGGCCAAGTGTCTTAGGATGGGTCAGCAGTGCACAGGATGATTACTTTCAGCTTTACAGCATTGGGGAGACAAATAGGAAAAGTCAGAAAGACTAGTGCTAGGGAAGGTCAATTGCACACACCCCCTGACCCGGAAGAAACAGGGTCAGTGCTCACCAGGTGGGTCCTGGTTGCCGGAACTCCCTGCAGCATTGGGGAGCAGTCCTCACTGCGCCAACGTTGGATTTTCTCCAGAGCGGTGCCTGAGTTCACCCATAGTCTTGCTATGCTGGCCAATGGGCAGATGAGGCATCCTACAGCCACAAGGCAAGAGGCTGAGTTGGGAAATGGGCCCCATGTCTAACATAATCTCTAAAACACAGCAGTTCTCTCAGAACTGCACTGATTGGACAACAGGCAAAGCCTCAGTCTGCCTCTTCCTTTTGTTTTTAATTCGATGAAAACACTTCGCTTTTTTTTTTTTGTTTTAATTTTCATTCTTCTCTGTGAAAACGAGAATGTAGAGAATTGGTTGTAAGATGTGTATAACAGAGAGGTTCAGATTGATTCTCAGCTTTGAATCTGTGCAACTAAATGGTTGTGTTCCTGGGGGAGGGCAGAGGGAAGGAAGGCAGGTCTTGGAGGAGTGAATAAGGAGTCTTGTTTCACACATTAGGTAATGTGTTCTGTGTATTGCATGTGTACAAAGAGTTGAGCCAGACATTTATGCCATAGAAGATTGAGAAGATTGAGAAATAGCTTTTTGGTGTTCACAGCTCTCTAAGGCCAGAGCCACCTCTTGCTCGCCTAGCTCCAGCCGAAGGAGAAAAGAGGGTAAGCCCATACCAAAACTCATTTAAAGCAGACTGTCTGCAAATCCTCCAGTAAAACACTCAGAAAAAAAACGGGCTACCACAGTGCGCCCTCTAGTGGAGAAGTGAGGAAACAGGCCTGGTGCTGTGGCTCTCTGTGAAACCCGGCTCTCGCAGAAGTCCACTAACTTCTGATTTGCAGGCTCTGTCTAAAGCGTCTGGTGCGAGACATTGATCTTCAAAACAGATCTGCGCTTCCAGAGTGTGGCTTTTGGCGCTTTGCAAGAGGCAAGAGAAGCCTATCTGGTTGGCCTTTTTGAAGATACCAACCTGTGTGCTATCCACACCAGACATTATTATGCCAAAAGATACCCAATTAGCACGCTGCATAGGAGGAGAACGAATGTGTTAATTAAGAGTCCACTACGAGAAAAACATTCTCAAAGTTTTTCCCCTTTTTCTTCCTGTTATGTTAGATATTTTTTTCCAGAGAGTTAAAGGATACTTAATATATGATTGCGAGCAGAAAAAAGAAGAGACAAATCAGGTATCGGGCAATTTTCCTTTTTCATTTGTGTGTGAATTTTTAATATAAATGTGAGATATAAAGGATTAATGCAAGCAAAATATTTCAGTGAATATATTTCAACAGTTCAACTTTAAAGAAATTTAAATAAACCTGTTAAAAATTTCTGGACAATGCTAGCATTTATTTAGAATTTTAAAAAGTAAATTTCTTACTGATGGCAACAAAATGGTGTTTGTAGCATTTCTGTCATACAGTAGATCTTATCCACTCACTATACATTTCTAACTGAGTTGTTCTACATGCAAGTACATGTTTTTAATGTTGTTTTCTGTGATGTTCCTTTAAGTTTGCTATTAAAATGCATTAGACTAGACCAAAAAAAAAGAAGGAAGGAAGAGATTTAATCAGCTATTGAGGGCCAAATTAGATGAAATACACTTATACTCCTAGGAGTGTCTACATGATTGAACAGGGTTACTATATCAAGTATATTCACTAATATTTTAACTGCTTTTCCCATAATGTATCAATGCTCCCTTAAATAAATTTGATAATCTAAGGTTTAACAATATATATTTATCTTAGAGCAGTTGTTGTGAGATAAGATACTGATAGTTTTATTTTCCCAGCATTGATGGCCATAGGGGTGGGGGCGGTGGGAAGTTTTGATGTAAACAATTAAAAGAACAAAATTTGGACACTAGAGGGTGCCGTGAACACGTCAGGCGACCCAAATCTAAAAGGTACCTTTGTCTTCGCCTACCTTCATCCTTCCGGTAATGTGGAAATCAAGGCTCCTGTGTCTGTGACCTACTCATGCTTGCCCATGTCAAACATGGCTTCTTAAGGAGGCCCCTAGCAGGCTGAATGAACTTGGGAGCAGAAAGAGGAAGTTAAACCGGGTGAACACAGAGGACAGAGAGGAAAAAGAGAAACCAACCAGGACGGTGAACAAGAATGGGACAATTCGAGAAAGTCAGGCCCAATGGGGTCAAAGAGGCGATTTTTCCTGGACCCTCCATTTCCCAGGGCGCTCTGCGCTTTTCTTGCTGCTGCAATACAATACTCCAACAGAAACAGCTTAAGGGGGCGTTCATTGTGGTGCTTGGTTCTAGGGAAGTCACGGTTCCGGATCGTGAAGCAGCTGATCCCGTTGCTGCTTCATCGGGGCACAGTCACATTGTCAGAGAGCAGAAGAAGGTGAGCGTGTGTGCGGAGCTCACGTTCTTCTTTCATTGCAGTCCAGGATCTCAGCATAGAAAAGGAGCCACAAGGAGTAAGTCTTGCCACCTCAGCTAACCCAAGCACAAGACAAGACTCTTCCACGGGTGTGCTCCAGGCCTGTCTCCCGGTTGGAATTTGAGATTAAGCATCCCACCCACAAGGAAATCGGAGCTATTTTTCTGAGTTAGGGGCCTCCCCAGGATGCTATTCCGCTGATGTTCTTCTCCGCCCTGTGTACCGTCTTCACAGGGCATACAGTACTTTCTTCAGTGTCAAGCCTCAAAAATGGTTTTCTCCGTGCATATCCACATAAAGCTTAAGTTAGGAACGATAGGGGCATAATGGACAAGAAAGGGTTAAGTGGGGCCGGGAAGGGAGAACAGCATAAAGGAAGCAGTGTGAAGAGTGATAATTAACACCAAAGACCTTTTGAAACTTCCTCAAGCCTACAACTGCAGAAGTTTCCTAAAATGCATGCATTCATAAAAGCAGTTTAAGTTGAGTTTCCCTTTGATGTGAGGGATCATCTATCTCCCCAACACCATAGGCTATCAAATAAAAAGCCAAGTGCCAATTTAGGTAACCCCTTTTCAAGTGGTTGGTCAGTAGAGTCCCATAGATCCCCCTCAAAAAAATATACCCCGGGGGCTGGAGAGATGGCTCAGCGGTTAAGAGCACCGTCTGCTCTTCCAGAGGACCTGAGTTCGATTCCCAGCACCCACATGGCAGCTAACAACTGTCTGTAGTTCCAGTTCCAGGCAAAACACCAAATAAACAAATAAAGTTTAAAAAAAAAATATACCCCATTGTAGGCTATTGTTACTGCTCCTAGGTACTGTCCAGTGTTTATTGTTAAGACCCTATTTCTGAAGACATCATGTAGGAGATAAAGAAATCAAGGCAGCAATGGTGTAGATGTGCCATTCCTGATAACTAGCTTTGATGGTGCTGGAAGGTTCTATATGTGCTATCAGGGGAGAAAAATCATCAGTAGTTTCACCCAGCTGTAAATTCTGCTCGATGCAATGGCTGGCTTGGTATGTCTGTTCACTGGTGCAATAGTGGTGTAAATGTTACAGCAGCAACACTCAGCTGCTTTCTGGTTGGGCTTAAAGCCCACTCCAGAAAATTGAACTTGTGCCTGATATCATTAACTGGGCCAAACCCAAAACAACAACAAAAAATCATGGCTGGCTAGGTCAGAGGCCCCAGGGGGAATCTAGTACTATTAGTCTGCTAGATGGTCATAGTAATAAAGTATTCCTTAAGTTATTATCTTCATACTAATAAGTTAGTGCATCTCTAAACCCTCACCAAAGAAGCTAATTTTTGCAGTAGATTGTGATTAATACAGAGTCCTACAACAGTTCAGCAGGTAGAGAATAAAAGACAGTGGAGTGGTCAGTCTAGAATATCTGTCTCACACCTCCTCTGACCAAGGCTCAAGGATCATTATGGAAGAAGTCTGGCAAGACTATAAGAGCCAGAGGAAGTAGACATCTTCAATGGAACACTGTCTGCTGAACATGACAGGGTCATTGTACACATCAACTCAGAGCAACAGAGACTGTATACATGGGACTTATGCCAGATCACTCCTGCCAAAATCTCTGCACAGGACCTCATGAAGTCCCATCCCCATATGAGAAGCTGTTGGCAATGGGTGGCTTCTTGGGGAGGGAGAGTCCATTTTCTTTAGGGATGTGAGCCCTGAGATCTTATAACCTCATACATACAGGGATATAAATATACAGGGAGGAGGGAGGGAGGGAAGGAGGAAGAGAGGGAGGGAGGGAGGGGGCACATAAAGAAGAATTTCAGCAGCATGGAAGCGGGAATAGAGATGGATTTGATCAAAACACATTATATGCATGTATGAAGTTCTCTATTAAACAATATAATTTAAAAAGAGATTAACAGCAAAAACTAATAATGAAACAGAGCAATTATAATGTAATTAAAACATATGAATTGTTTATGGAAATTTATATTTGTATTTTCAGACCATAGTTGGTCATGGTTGACTATAACTATAGAAAACAAAACAGTAAACCTTAACATGAACCTTCTCTACGCTTTATTGTTCAGAGTCCCAAATACACCATAAAATACAAATGTAGACTACCATTTCGTATACAATGATACATCTCAAATCAATGTGTTAGAAACTATGTCTGAATCTAAGACAAAATTACAATAATTGAGTTAATGATTACAACATTAAAGGAATTTAGGATTATGTTAGTTTTCCTAGGACTCTTTAAAAGTTAAAATCTTTTTCTACCATGCCAGGTTATAGATGAAGAATATAAATTTTGGAATCACACAAATGTGAATTTCAATACTGGCTTTCCTTACTTGCTAGTCCATAAATAATATTTCTTAACCCTCTTTTCTCCTCATATAGAAAATAAAAATACAACAATATGAGGGTATAAATGATTTAAGTATCTAAAATGTTATTGGTACAATTTTTAGTTTATTATATTATCCCAATAAATGATTTCCAATGTTTCTGTCAAATAAAGGATTAATTACCTTTGACTGACAGAGGTTCTTATAAGTGGCATCCACAGGGTACACACAAATGATTCACAAGAAAAATAAATATATGTAAATAAAATATAGTTAGTTCATAAGTAACTGAAAAATTAAAATCACAATAACAAGTATTTTCTGCCTCTTAAAAATCTCTTATTTTATTTAAATGTCACCTTCCTTAACAGCTGTCTAAATTAAGTGCCTGAACACTAAGTGGATACTTTCTTAAGTACAGGACAATAATGTAGGTGTCATGGGGAAGAGCATTATAAAATGTCTTCTGAATGGGATAAGGCTATTACACTCATGAACTCATAGAAACTGTGTGTACATACACAAGACCCATACAAGATCTATCCAGCTAAATTCCATTGTAAATGGGGTAGATGTCTCCTTCCCTCTCTGAGGAGCTATTGGCAGTAGATACTTGCTGTGGGAGAGGGAAGCACTCATCTTTAAGTGTGTGGCCACTGCTAGGCTGCTCCAGTGGATGGTCCCACACCCATGAGCAGCACTAACTGAATTTAGGTTGTGTATGTATGTATGTATGTGAATACACACACACACACATATACACAGAAAGAGAGATATTAAGCATTGAGTCTCTGCAAACACTAGTATTACTCTGCCTTAGGCAATAAGGAATTCCATTTCAACATGACTCAGTAGCTGGTATTGGTTCTATTTGACACATATTTAGGCATATTTAACTGCAGCACAATTTTGGAAAAATGTCCTCGTGATAATTCAATTTTATGTATACAACAAAGCCAAGGCATCTTTATATTGAAACTTTCCAAAGTACATATGGCTTCTTTCATAAAGATGGGTTCTGTTGCCTGAGAAACAATACTCAAGATAAAAGTTTATAGAAGAAGAGCTTGGGATAAACATAATAGTCTGTAGCATAAATTCTGATTGTAATGGAAGAGACTCAGAGCCAGATATCGGGGAAAGGCTGAAATATCAGAGAGAGGAAACACCACAGTCAAATCTCACCCAGCTGTCTTCCAGCTTCCTCAGCCTCACTACAGGTAGCTTCTAATTGCTGCTGTTTTCCTGAGCCTGCCTTAAATACCCTTCTCACCAGCTGTATCCCATCCAGGTTACGATTAAAGGTGTGAGCTACTCTATTTGGTAGTCAGCCTTAACTCACAGAAACACAGAAAGATCAATCTCTCTCTCTCTCTCTCTCTCTCTCTCTCTCTCTCTCTCTCTCTCTCTTTCTCTCTCTCTTGTTATGGGAGTAAAGGTGTAGGTCATTGCTCCTGGCTTTCTCTGTGCTGGGATTAAAGATGTGTGACATGGAAGTCTAGTTGTTTGGCCTTGTACTCAAAGATCAAGAACTCCCTGATCTATGTCTGCCTAGTTTTTGACTGTGTGTTGATCTCTTGATATTCCATGTTTTATTAAATATGTAACTTATCACCACAATAGTTTTGTGGACTCTGGTGGCCCTACAGATAGCAGAGAACACCAGGGTATTCACTATATCCATCCTCAGCTTTTCTGGGTGGAAAGATAGGTGTGCATCACATTCCTTTGAAGAGACAACCCTACACATGTAACAATTCTTGTATCCCTAGTGCTCATCCGTGAGCTCAAGGATCTCATACCCTTTACCAGAATGTAGGCAAGGTGCATGGGAAAAGTTGGGGGGCCAGGAGATAGATAAGCCCATAATTATACATGCAGAGGAATCTCAAAGAAAATGATTTAATGATAAAAATAAATAACAGCAAGGGATAACAAATAATCAAATAAGACTTCAAAATCTACACTGATACAAGCCAACATACAAATAAATACAAGATAAAGTAAGTTTTTTTTTTTTACAAAAGAAAATCAACTAATAATAAATGTAGTAGGAATAATAGAACTAGAAAAACATTATCAGTTTTTATTCATCTCAGTAAGAATTTTTTTAAGCAAGAATCATTGATACTAGTTTCACATATCTCTCTACAAGATACTAGTTTTAAAAGGTAAAATGAGAGCTTTACTTTACTGTGGAAACTCAGCAGGTGTATCACATGAGCAAGTGTAGCACTGCCAACAATGTGGCTGTAAACAGCACTGGCCTCTGATGTGATGCTCTGGGCACACAGCATCTGCTCCAGGAGCTCCAGCAAGTAGATCTGATGGTGGAGGCATCAGGCAAACCCACAGAACGACCTGCCTGCACTCTCAATTTGTCAAGGCCAAGAAACCAAGACTAGGACTTTACAACTACTCTTGACTATGGAAACTTGGGAGAGAAAGGTGATAATGAGCAACCTTGGTTTTTCTTTTGCTACAAAGAACGTCACTGGAGCAGCTGAAGAAATGTGAATGAGTCCTTTCGGTTATGTAATGGCACCATAATAATATTGCTTTCTGGTTTTTATAATATCTTATTCTTTTGACAGGGAGGAAATATCTTTAACAGTCTTCTTTAAAGAATTGAGACTGTAAAATCATTTAGGAGATGGAATGAAATTGGGGATAGATATATCACCCTGAAAATCTAGACTCTAATCCCAAATGAGTTCCTCAGGATTGATCTGCATCCTTCACATAGCCTCCAGGTAGAGTCTTCCCACTTTCCCAGTTATTCAGAAAAAAACATTTTTCCTTTTCCTTTTTTTCTACCTCTTGTTCTTTTGGATATTGACCAAGGCCTGGGCATGCTTTCATTGACGCTCTCACTCAGTTTTTGAGAACCCTCCCCCTGACTTTTGCCCTGTGGTTTCTTCCAATACCCATTACTAAGGCTTCTTTGCTTTCCTGGACTCTAATTTAAAAGGTCTGGCTCTCTTTTTTGAACCACCTAACCTGTTTTGTATCTCAGCAACTAAATTTTCCTTATCTGTAACCACATCAAAAGACATCAGTCTTCTCTAAAATTTCTAATACCAAAAATTTCCCCAAAACTTGCTTCATGAGGGCACTGCCTCTGTAGCAAAAGAAAGTTACAAAAATGACAACTACAGGCCCCTTCTCACATGCCTAATAAAAACAAACTCAGAAAGTTAACCATGGCCATGCCATGCTGTTGTATAAAGCCCCGCCATCTTGATTAAATAATGACAATACCCCAACCTAGAATAATTTGGTTCCCAGAGTTAAGATAACTCAAATTTTTTCATTCTTGCCTTCCCCAAGTTGCTGACTCCAGTCATGGACAGGCCCAAGAGAGGTTTATCAATCCCTCAAAATTCTTTAACCCTCACTACTCCAAACAAAGGCCAGCTGTAGGCCAAAGGGGAGAATTTTTCAGTCTCCTCTCTTTTTCTATTTTTCTGTCCTAACACTACCCCAGCCTGTAAGGGGTCAATGGGCTTTGGTTCTTAGACTAGACACTGTCCTCCCACATGCTCTCTCCCCACTAAATCCTGTGTGGTTACGTTGCTCATTTCTTTGCATTTTTTCCCCTTCTCATTTCATACTTCTCACACTAAGCACATTGACAGTGGCAAGACTCTTGGTGGTGGAAGGAGCTCAGGCAGCCCTCCCAAGCCAGGGTCAGCCATCCGTCCTCAGTTAGCTCAATTAGACTGCTACAGCAATGAAAAACAAGGAAAGGAGATTTATTCAAAGTGGTCAAATTAGCCAGTAGAACCAACAGTTCTAGTGACATCACTCACTCCTGACCCCAAGGCCATCTTTGGGGTCCTGAAATGAAGTTTAGGTTTAAATAGAAGGCAAGAGGTATGCATAACTAAGCAGTCCTGGGCAAGGTGTGGTCCTGTACATCACCATTGTCTCTGTTTTAGACTCTCCTGCAAAGTGGTCTGGCAAGTTGTCAGAGCTATGTACTCGTCTCAGGGCCCAAGACTCCAGTAGCAACTACAGAAGCTCTGAAATTTCTCCTGACTATCTGTTGTGTAACTAAATAAATTAATAATAAACTAATACTGCGTACTCTTGTCATGGTTCTCTTACTTGAATCTTACTTTGTCCAGTGCTTTGGACAAAGAGGTTTGAAATGCTTTGAAAATGACAGTTCTCCCTAAAATTATTCATAAAATCCAGCACACAGGTATAGTGATCTTAATGGAGCTGAAAAAAAAGAAAGAAAGAAAGAAAGAAAAAACCCACCCTGTTCTCTGTGGAGTTGTGGGAAATGACTAACAGGAAGTCTCCACATCCCACATCCGCCCTCAGGGGAGGAGCAACTTAGACCTTGTAGGTTTTGTTCTCTCCTTTCACGGGTATTTATTCCACAGAAACAGACCGCCCTTTCCTCTATTCCACTGCTCAGATCAGGCCCAGTGCATGCTGTGTTCCCAGGGCAACTATTTGCTCTCTCAGTGCTTATGGAGGAGAAGGAGGAGTGGAAATGTATTGAAAGATCAACTTCTCTCACTTCCAAGTGAGGAAAGAGGCTACCCTTTCTTGGAAATGACTGATTCTGGCGACTCTGGGAGGCTTCTGATAAGTGATTCTGTGGGTGTCATCAACCAGTGCCCACTGTCTCGTCCTTCACGTATCACCAGCCACACACTATGAGCAACCTTTTCCTGGACTCTGACCCTTCATCCTCTCAGCCATGCCTTGGTTTGAGGCTCCAGACCACCTGGCTGTCCTGGCTTCCCTCTCCATTCCTAATCTAGACCTTTCCAGTGCCAGTGGCCACATGTGTGTCTTCATCTCTACTTTCCAGGCCCCAAATGAGCTTCATATGTATTCACCAGCAAGTCCCTGGTCAGTCCAGGGAGCCTGTTTCCTCTCTGGCTGCACCCAACAGCACTTCCTGCAGACACTTCCACAGCTCATAAAGCGCCATCAAAGCATGTCAGGATGTCTGTGGGCACACCGCTGAGCTATGGTCTTCTCTGATGTCTTGTGCACCCACAAACCATTGAGAAACAAAGATCCTCTTGGGTTTTTTAAGTTCACATTTTACACATCTCACTGTATCACACACCAACATGCTGCCTTCCTTTCCCTTAGGAATAAATATTACATTCCTGCTGCAAAGCAGTTCTGTTTGTGGCTCTATATCCTTTGAGAAGGCTTCCATTCCTCCCTCCCTCGGGAATTCTCGCCTTTTCTAGAACTGGACTGGGGCAGAAAACTATGCTGCCTCTGTGTCCATCTCCTTTGATCTGTCACTTCAGCTCCACTTTGAAAAGTTCAGCAAAGAGCAGTCCCTGTCTGGTTCCTAGGCAACCAGAGTCCTCTGTGGAGGCCACCGTGCATATGCTGTTTGATCTCTAGCTTTGTTTTTATTCTTCAGAATATGAAAATTTATTACTGGATTTCCACCATCAAAATTTATGAGCTTTGTCTGTTTGTCTTTGTGCTGGGCCAAAAGAGACACATTGACTTCTTGAACAGACTTAAATCGGAATCTGGGAGTATTACCTACTGTGTGACCTTTTTGATCAAATCCAGCGACCAGAATATCATTGCTTCCTCAGTGAAGTTCAAGCAACCATCTTTGGGCAGCTGCACTGTGATTTTCTTGCCATACTAGGTGAACTGAGCCCTGACACACTTCCTGCAGAATTTGGCTGCTTCATTTCAACTTTTCCAGCTCAGTTCCCTTTGCATGAGAAACATCTCCAATAGGAATGGTCTCCAGGGCTGTGCCCAAATGGGGTCGCTTGTATTATTTGTCATGCCACCCTCTGGTACTGTTGGAGACTGTGGAGCTTCATGTCAGTAAGAAGACTAAGGCCGTAGACCATCTTGCTGGAACCAGAGCTGACCCTTGGCTTTAATTACGTGCAATTAGCATCTAACTCCCCCATGCAATAGCTGATTTCTCCTTCATTTCTGTCACAGCACCTTGACTCTCCTCAAGACTGTCTTTCAGGACTCAAGGCTTCCAGGACGTTCTCTGGATTTTCATATCTTGGACCACTGAAGATTTACTACTCACTTTGGGTAGAATCAGTAAACATCCAGCCAGGGATGAAGACAAAAGTATAGGTAGGAGGTTTACATCAGGTGTCCTAATAAAATAGTGAAAATGCTAATAATCTATATGGCCCCAAGTAAGTACCTGGTTGAATAAATAGTAGCTTTATCCACACAACAAAGAATTAGCTAGTGACTCTCAAAGATTCCAAGGATGGCCTGCATCAGAGTTACCTAGGGGTATATTAAAAATACAGATTTCTGAATAGGAATCATCTGAGAACAGATGGCATATTATACAGGCTACTCCTGTGGTAGTGTGTATTAAACTTGGAAAAAGTGCTACTGTAGGAGTTAGTTCATTGTGATGAGAAATGGTTTTGATACATTATCCAAATCTAACTGTCAACTTGGCAGACACAGAAGTGAAAGAGTCAAAGGTGATTGTATATACATACATACATACATACATACATATATATAGTGATTGTATATACATACATACATACATACATGCATATACATAGATACATACAGAGATACACACAAGCATATACCTTGGCAGATAATAATGTGAATTACTGTGCTCTTAAGTCAAAACTTTTACAAGAGTCACTGTGGCTCATTTTCTTTAAACTAGTCACTTGAAAAGGGCCTGCAGGGAAGCAGCTATGGACGAGGACTAACTGCCCCTCCTCTTGCATGGCCATGACTGTCCCATGCACCAGGCTACAGACATTTCATAGCAAGCTCTTTAAGGCTGAACCAACTCCCAGTCCCAAAGTCACATCCTAACACAAAGTTAAAGGACACAAATGGACAAGCAGGTGAATAAACATTTCTCCAGAGAGGGATGAAGGTGGCCAGCTGGTACCCGGACACACATGCATCATTAGTCACTAGGGGAAGGCCTGGCCAAACCACAGTGAAATGCCATCTCCTACCCACTATAATAGATAGGAAAATATGCGTTAATTAAGGGAAATACCACTTTTTTCAGAAAATAGAACAGCCCCTGGATATTTCAATAAAACCAATGGTATGAGTGTGTGTGTGTGTGTGTGTGTGTGTGTGTGTGTGTGTGTAAAATGATATAATTGCTGCAGAAGACAATTTGGCATTTACCTGGCAAGTTAAACATATTACCATATGACTAAGGAATTCCAGTTATAGGCATATTTGCAAGGGAATTGTAAATAGACATTCAAATATCTATGAATGAACTAATAAGAAGAAATATTATGTATAATAGTCACAAAATGCCTAATGATCATCAACTGGAAAAGATTAAACATAATATGGTATATCTATACAATGACAGGGAATTCAGTCATAAAAAAGAATGAAGTCCTGAATCATGCTACAACAGAGATGAACCTTTAAAGTGTTTTTCTTGATTAGAGAAGGTCACAGGTGAGGTGACAGGCATGGTGGTCACTTAATCCCGTCATTCAGAAGTGGAGGCAGACAGATAGCTACGTTTGAGGCCAATGTGGTCTACATAGTGAATTCCAGGACAACCAGAGCTGCAAAGTAAGACCCTACTTCTGAATGAATGAATGAGTAAATAAATAAATATTGCACATTGTACAGTTCCATTTACATTAAACACCCATGAGAAATAAAAAAGGGAGAGGGAGCAAGTGTGGTGATTCCCCACGTCCTTTTTGCCCTCTACAAGGGAGGAAATGGGGGAAAGAGGTAGAATAGAGGGAGAGGGATCTGACTTGAGTCTTCCAGGGTCTAGAGTAGGAAGGAGAAATGGAAAATGATTTTTTTATTAGATATAGTTTTTCTTTCTGTGTGATGAAAATATCTTGGAACTAACTAGACACAATGGTTCCAAATCTTTTGAATATGCTATATGCTACTAGTTGTGTAAGAGTTGAGTGAAGTCCTGAGTGGATGTCTAACATGGGCATTGCCATGTCAAAGACTCCAATTTTTCAGAGTGGCAAAGCTTCCTATGGGTGAGGTTCAGAGGGGTGACAAAGCCTTCCTCTGCTCTGAGTGCCAGTATTGACAGTGTGTGCAGACAATGCCCCGCCTGAAGACTGCTTCCCTGCAGAGACTGCTTTTACCCAGATTAGCTAACCCTGCCTCCTTGATCCAGCTATGCATAAGAATCCCACATTCTTGCTATCTGTGTATAATAACCTGCCTCCCTGCTCAATTATATTTAATAAACACTCTGAGCCTCTGGGGTGCTACGGCTTCCCAATCCAGGTGTGTGTGTGTGTGTGTGTGTGCGCGCGCGCGTGTGTGTTTTCTTCATTCCCTTGCTACCTCAATCTGATCAATTCTCAGAGCTGTGCAAGGAAATGCAAAGATATGGCAGGATGATAGCTACTGGCAGCTGGACAGTTGGAACATACCTGTAATCCAGCACCTTGGACAGTAGACACAGGAGGATTAGGCTCCTACAGTTATTCTCAGATATATAGCAAGTCGGAGGACAGCCTGGGTTTTGGGAGACTCCGTTTCACAAAACAAAAGCATATCAAATTGTTAGTGGTTAATTTTATGTCATGACTTTTATTTGAATAAAAATTTCATAAGCTTCTAAGGTCCCTTAGCAGTAGTCTGGGGAAGTTAAATCAAAGTTTTGAACCTTAGAATTTGTGTTGCCTGTGGGCAATCCAAATGAAAATTCCAGAATAAAATTAAGACCATCACTATAGAAATGCGGGGAGATATGTAGACCAGCAGAGGGTCTGAGCACTGTCAGTCTGGATGCACACACAGGAGTGGGTGTGAGCTCTCCCCAGAGTCCTTCAATGTGAGTGAAGTGAACAGAAACTCTATGGAGAAATTCTCCCACTGTCCCATTTAGTCTTCTCTGTGGTGTGGGCTCTACATTCACTTGTCGTATGTGATGTAAGTGGGGCGCAGAAAGGATACTTTATCTGTGAGTTGCAATTACCAAAGTATACATAACAGACCCTCCTCAGCCTCCATCTCTCTGCCTGATGCAGAGTGCAGAAGTTTCCTTTCTCACATTTGTAGCTTTTGATAAAGAGTTAGTGGAGCTTTGATAGAGAGATAACTTAGGAAGGATGTGTCACAAGAAGAGATGTTATGTGTCTGAAATAGAACCAGATCATACTTTTCTTATATCACCTTTTTTTCAATTCTATGATTGATTCCAGGTTTTTGCATATGTTGAGCAAATGCTCAGCCACTGAACTGCTCCCAATCCCTTCCAAATCAACCCTAATACCTGACCTGAAATTCATTTCAAGGCACAATTAATATCTAAAGTAACATTTTTGTTTGTTTTTGTGGCAGGGTCTTATATAGCTCATGCTTGCCTCAAATTCCTGATCTTTTTTCTCCTACCTTCCAAGTGATGAGATTAAAGATATGCACCACCACACGAAGTGTAGACTGTCATTGGAGACCAGAGTAAACCCTGATTGTTTGAGGTCCACAGTGTAGACTATCATAGGAGACCAGAGTAAATCCTGATTGTTTGGGTCCACAGTGTAGACTGTCATAGGAGACCAGAGTAAACCCCGATTGTTTGGGTCCTGTATAAAAGAGTTAAAATTCCATTCATATTTGTTTATCAGCAGTTTTGTCTCAGCCATTCAGCTAAAAAGTATGATAACTTCCTATCACAACAACAGTTTAAGTCTCCATTTACAAATAATGTTTCAGTACAATAGGAAGATGGTCAGCAATTATCCTTTGGGCCAATAAAGAAGTCAAGGCAGAGCTGCCTTGACCTCCTCACTCCATACCCAGATCTCCTACATCCTCCTTCAGGGTATAGCCTGGTGAGTAACCCCCACCACAACCTTACTATTCCACAACCTGCCAGATCTAACATGGGCCCTACAGCCCTGGCCTAGTCTGGCCATCTTCACCATGCCCTAGCAAACATCTAGACTTCTGCAGGGTCCCACATACATGTCCTAGCCCACTCACACCACCTCCTCCTGCACTGCAGCCAGGTTCTAGGTCTCCACTAGGACAAGCCATACTTGTATCTACCCACAGAACTCTTTGCTTCGCTTCCACAACCACACTCCATACCCAGACTTGCCACATCCTCCTCCAGAGTCTGGGCTGGTGAATAACTATGACTTCCTCTTGCATACCTTTTCCACAACCTACAAGATTTAGCCTGGGTCCCATACCACTACACTAGCCTAGTCTGGCCTTCTCTTGACCTAGTATACTCCTTACCTGTGAGCCAAATCACAGGACTCTTCTACATCTTATCCAACCTTTCCAATCAGACCTATCTACCCACACATGACCAGTATGGACCAGGATGAATGTCCTATAAAACATGCCAGCCCTCTGTCCACCTGACTTCATTCCTCTCAAGCCATTTCCAACCACTAGAACAAATATACTCTCAGAACAACAACACCAAAATCAGCAACACAATGACCATAACTAACACACATTTCAACAATAAATTTAAGTTTAAATGGTCTAAATTTTCCAGTCAAAAGATATAGACTAATTGAATGGATCAAGAAACAAAATCCATCTATCTGCTGCCTACAAGAAACACATTTTAGTTTTGAAAACAGGCACTATCTTAGAGTAAATGGAAGACAAAAGTACTCCAGTCAAATGGGACCAAGGAACAGGCAGCCTTTGCTATCCTAATATCTGACAAAATAGACTTCAAATTAAAACTAATGAGAAGAGATAAAGAGACACTTCATTTTAGTCAAAGGAGCAGTTAGTCAAGAAGACATTGCTATCCTAAGCATAGACATACCAAACTCAGGGATGCCCAACTTTATAAAAACAAGCAGGTAAACAAACAAACACAAAATGTACCAGAATTAAAGACACATATTAACATCAATACATTAATACCTCACTTTCTCCAATAGACAGGTCATTTGGACAGAAAATAAACAGAGAAATATCAGAATTAATTGACATGATATATCAAGTGAACCTATCAGATATCTGCAGAATATTTTATCTAAGGCAACACATTCTACTCAGTACCACATGGAAACTTTTCTAAAACAGAACTTCCTGGGACAGTTCAAAAAGACTGAAATCACCCCTTAATCCCAGACATAAATCTATACACATAAGTCACACCTATGGACACCTGATTTTTTATGAAAAAACTAGAAATACACACTGGAAAAAGATAGCATCTTCAACAAATGGTGCTGGTCAAACTGGATATCTGCATGTAGAAAAATGCAAATAGATTCATACTTACCACACTGCACAAAACTCAAGACCAAGTGCGTTAAAGATCTCAACATAAAATCAGGCACATTGAACCTGATAGAAGAGAAAGTAGCGAATAGCCTTGAACACATTGGCACAAGAGATAGCTTTCTGACCAGAACACCAATAGTACTAAAAGCAACAGTTAATTAATTAGACCTCAAGAAATTGAAAGACTCCTGTAAGGCTACAGGCACTATCAACTGGGCAAAGTGGCAGCCTGAAGAATGGGGAAAAAGATTCTTTATTTTTTTAAACCAACTCTACATCTGATAGAGGACTAATATACAAAATAATGCAAAGTTCTCAAGAAACTAGAGAGATAAAACCCAGATAATCCAATTAAAAAATTGAGTACAGATCTAAACAGAGAATTCCCAACAGAGGAATCTCAGATGGCCAAGAAACATTTAAAGAAATGTTCAACAACCTCAGCCATCAGGGAAATGCAAAACAAAACTACTTTGAGATTCCATTTTACGCTTGACTTAGATTAAAAATACAAATGTCAGCTTATTCTCGTGAGGATTTGGAATAAAGGGAGCACTCTTTTACTGCTGATGAGAGTGCAAATTTGTACAGCCACTATGAAAATCAATATGGTGGTTCCTCAGAAAGTTGGAAATCAATCTACCTCAACATCCACTCTTGGGCATATACCCAAAGGATGCTCCATCCCACCACATGGACACTTGTTCAACCATGTTCATAATATCAGAATATCCAGAAATTGGAAACAATCTAGATTTTCCTCAACAGAAGAATAGATAAAGAATATGTAGTGCATTTTTCAATGGAGTATTACTCAGCTGTTAAAAAATGATATCATGAAATTTATAGACAAATCAATAAATCTAGAAAAAAAAACATCCTGAGTGAGGTAACCCAGACCCAGAAAGACAAATATGGTACACATCCACTTACAAGTGAATATTAGCCATTAACTAAATGATAACTAAGCTACAATCTGTAGACTCAGAGAGGTTAGGTAAAGAAGAGGGGCTGGGGTGCACATGGATCTCCTTTGGGGGAGGAAATAAGATAGATTTTTATGGGCAGACTGGAAGCAGGTGGGCACAGGAGTGGGGTGGGGGGAGTAGGTGAGAGAGACATGAGGGTGAAGGGAGAGATATCTATAAAGACCATAGCCAGCCATGATTTTTTAGACTTACTGTCATAAATTTTCTACAACAAAGTATTGAGCCAGCTCAACAGCATTTTTACATACTTATTTCTTCCAAAATTTTCTTTTTCCTTTTACCATTAGATGACTTGATTACTCTTTTTATCCCTTAAGCCAAGTTGAGACTCACTAGATGACGGCTTTGCCAGTATGCAGGTTTTGATGTCCTAAAGACAGAAACTCAAATGTGGATATGCCTTCATGGTGCAGTCTCCTCACTATGGGATGGACATGTCTCTGGTGTTCTCCATGCAAGAAAGAAAAGGCCTCAGAGCTTCCATGGAGATTTCCATTAGCTTGCCATGTATCAGAATGCTCTTGCAAACTAGAAGCATCTAACATGTAGTGAAATTATGCTTGGAGGATTATTCCTGGGGTTGATTGAGCTCTACTCCTAAGCAGGAAGAATTGTCTTTTTTTTTCTACCTGGATTTCTTTGTGTATTTCAAGGTAAAATACAAAACCAGTCACAAACCTCCTCCTCCACTGGTTCTTTCTAATTTTTCTTGCACTTTTATTTTGATACCTTTTTTCTCTTTTCTGTTTCTCCTTTGGATTTATTATTTTGAGTTGAGATTATCTGGTATTCATCATGATTTTACTAAAAATGTGTCTTTCCATGAAATCAGAGAATGATTTAGTCATACTCCACAAGGAACAATGGTTATTGTGAGAAGGGCATCCTCTCAGTTTCGGGGGTATGATGTTTCCTGAGCTGAGGTTTCTAGATGAATGAGCTGATACTGAGCCTTCTTTAGAGAGGGCGACATCTTTTGGAAAGCGTGCTGATGAGAAGGTGGATCTTCTTGTAGAAGCCTCCTCAGAGCTCCGGTAGTTACCTCACAGGGAGCAATGTAGAACACAAACAAGGCTGTTTGTTAGAGAGAGGAAAAACTGAAGGTAGGAATAAGCCCATGATACCATTATTGCTCTGACATAGGTGATCCCTCTTTCCCCAGGCATAATGGTCAGTCTCAAAGCTGGGCGAGAAAGTAGGAGAGAAAGGCCAATGAAAAGATGCCGTATTAAAAGTCTTTCCTAGAGTGATGGGAACATAGCTTTGTGGTAGAGTGCTTGGCTAGCTGGCATGTGCGAGGCCCTGTTCTCAACCACCATTACTAAAGAAACAATGTCTTCTAGAAATTTTATCCATTAACTTTGATTCACTAGAATCTTGTCAACATGTAAACCCACATATAAGGGATCCTGGGAGGGGGAGCCTATTGTATTCACTAAGTACATTTCCACTCTGGGGTTTATATTGTAAAATAGACAGTGAAGCTGTGTGCTTCACATTTGCAACTAAATATTATAAAAGGACTCTGATAGACCTTGGGACTGTAACACTCACTTTGATGCGGTTATCCGATCACCAATAAGGGGACTCCCACAGCCAGACCGGTGCTAGTGCACAGGAAGCCGTCTAACTCACCCCAGCCACCGAGCCCTCAGGTGGGACAGCTGGAGAGTTTGTGCAAAAGCCACAGCCTGTTGCTGAGTTTAAGCATCCAGGTCTTTCAGGGTCTTCCAGCCTGTGACAGGAAGCCTGATCTGAGATGGTAATTCAAGCACATTGCTGGTACAGTTGAGTAAGAGCCTAACTGTAGGGGACCTTTCTTCCCGAGAGTCTCGTGATACTGGGCCAAACATAGACAAGCTCCCACAACCCTCAGATCATGTCGTCATGATAATTTTCCCTTTATTTCTGGAACTGATACTCCTTCCTCCTGACCTAGCCTCATCAATACAAGCTATTCAACCTATTTCTGAACCTTTGGTCTCTTAACTCCAGAAGGCACAAAGAGACATTTTAGATCCAAGAATATCACAGTGAATCCTCACCACTACCTCTTCTAAGAGGTAAAGGAGATCTGATTCCATCTTGGATAGCAGAACTTATGGGAACAAAGTGGCAGTTACCATGAACACAGTGTAGAAAGACAAGTTCCCAGGGGGCTTGAAATTCAGAAAAATTGTTTCCCTGAATAGAATTTCAACTGTGTACCTGGAAAGCAAGTACATTCCACTGGCAGACTGCACAGGTAGATCTGGTTACTAGATCAATCTTGGCAGAACTGTTACCCTGGCTGGCTCTTGTTTCAGCAACTGTAAGACAGTGGCATGAACACTGTAACATCCTGGGCTCCTATAGGGTTAGATGAATTAATTGCAACCCTTGACACTGACCCTGGCACAGAATAAGTTCCTGGTGAGTGTTATCTGTTCACAGTTATCCAGTTTCCACATAACAACACAGCTCGCACTGGTTTGCCTTGCTGACCCCTTCCAGGATTCTCTGAGATGGAAAGCTGGACCAGACCTTAAAGCAAGGTGGAGGATATTGTGATTCCAGTAACCTCTTGGTCTGCCAGGCCTGTGTCACATTCCCATACACAGTCACACACACACACACACACACACACACACACACACTCACTGTTCAGAGGAAATTTGGAGTAAGAGTGAATGGGAAGAGAGAAAAAAGAAGAGAAGGTTTAAATGAAGCAGACCAAGCAAACAAAGGACTAACAAATAAGAAAGGATGCTAATTTTTATTTCCTCAGGGTCACGGGGTGAGCATTTCTTTTCTCCTTCTGTTTTCTCTCTCTTAATTTACCCAGAAGGATATTACATTTCTGATGGTAGATCACCTCTTATTAAGGCTGTTCTCATTTTCCTATTGCTATGAAACAAATTATACAGACTCAGCAGCTTAATATAGCCCCGGGCTCTCACAGCTGTAGATCTAAAGTCTGGGAGGGTGTAGCTGGGCTCTTAACACTAGTCTCGAAAAGTCAAAGCCTAAAGGATATAGCTTGGATGAGCTCCCATCTGGAAGCATTAGGGAAGAAACAAAAGAACTCATACCCAGGTTGTCAACAGGATTCGATTCCTTGTAGCTGGAGCCAAGGGCTGGTTTTCTCGCTGCCATTAGTGTGGGCTAACTCTCGGCTCTGTGCCGGCTACTTGCTGTCCCTAATCTTCAAGCCAGCAGTAGACCCTCAAATTCTTCTCACATGGAGTTGCCATGGCTCTCTCTTGTGCAGACAGCTGTAGAAAACTCTGCTCTTGGGCAGTTCCTGTTGGCTGGACCTTTCTCTGTGTATCACAATGCAACCACTGAAGTGATATCAAGATATGTCCATGACTTTTAACCGCATGCAAAGAGATGGAGATCACACATTGAGACTGAAGATCACAAGTGATCATTTTAGAATTCTCCCATGGACTCAGAGAGTGATGGGGACAGAAATTTCAGGTGAAACCAGGAGCAAAACCCAAGAGGGTCATGCTCAGAAAGATGTAAAGGGATGAGTTTGGAATATCTTCCTTCAAGGACATCATACCTTCTCTGGATTGAGTTCAAAAGTACCTGAACTGTCAGACACTCATGAAACATGAACAGCAGCCCAGTCAGAAGGTCTGGAGGCCTGGGGAGCCAAGCTCAGAGGGCTCCAGAGCAGATAACTGTGAGCAACCCAGAGGCCAAAGGCCAGCACTAACCCAACTCTGATGTAGGATATAAGGGGAAGCCAGGCCTGGGAGACCATGAGACACTGGAGAAGAGACAACCACTATCCTTGAAAGAGAAGGAAGATTTTGTTCCCCATTGGCTTCTCCAAGACACCTGAAAACAGGTTCAGCAGTTTGACTGGAGACACAGGACAAACAATGAGGAAAGAGAGATGGGTTGACCCAAGAATCTTGAGCTTAAGCTTAGAGATTTTCCACTAGTTTGAGGAACCTGCAGAAGGACTGATTTTCCCTCACCGGAGACCTGAAAGCAAGAGACACTAGGCCAATTGAGCAGGAGGTCACTCACAATCTAGACACCAGCTGACATGCATATTTACTATGACAAAGTGGCAGCAAAATCAGGAAGGCACCTTGTCCTCACTCAGCCAGTGTACTGATGGAGGAAAGCAAGCCATCTTGAGGAAAGGATGCTGTGTCTAATGTGAACAGCAGTGCCATGCAGTGCATGCCAGCTGCGTTATCCATCATGGTTTTGCCCTTCAGCCTTCTGGCACACTTTTCTGGATCTGTATTAATTCAGGGAACAAATAAGAAGTGCCAATATGGAATGACATGTTGAGTTCTTCTTTAATTGTCAGTTAGCACCTCCCCCCTGGTTTCTGATGGATAGGAAGGTCTGCCCTATCCATCATTCCATTCCCCCTGTTCAGTTCCCAGCTTGGTCTGTACAGATATATAGCTATATATAGACCTAGACTTTTTGCAGGACAATCATGTGCCTTTAAATGTGCCCTATTTTACTTATTTGATTGTGACAGGTTTTACTTGTAGCCCACTCTGGAGTTGAACTCAAACTCAAAGCAATCCTCCTGTCTCAGCTTTCTTTGTGTTGAAGTTATTTTTTTAAACTTTATTTATTTATTTATTTATTTGCCTTGGTGTTTTGCCTGGAACTGGAACTACAGACAGTTGTTAGCTGCCATGTGGGTGCTGGGAATCGAACCCGGGTCCTCTGGAAGAGCAGACGGTGCTCTTAACCACTGAGCCATTTCTCCAGCCCCTGTGTTGAAGTTATAATTGAGAGCCACTGCACCGTATTTCTGTTGGGGTGAAGCCTGTAATGAGAGGACCCAGAGTTTCTCTCTCTCCTGGAAGTTTCAGAATGCCTCAGCCTCAGAGGGGAAGCTCCAGAAACAGAGTAAATCCCTAGCATGTATGACAGGCTCTCAAGCTCAAAGATTACCTGGCACACACCCCACCCCAAAATATTGGGAGTTGAAAGCAGATATTCCATTGTCTGGCAAATTATGACAACACATCTGATAAACTGAATAAACAAAGTTAGAAAGATTCATACACAAAATGCCCTTAAACATTCATAGGGAGGGATGACTAGAGGGGGTGAAATTTGCATTAAATCTCAACCAGAAAGAGATAGTAGGTTCCAGGCAGACTGAGTGACTACACAGCCCACTCAGAGAGCTTAGAAAAGAAAGGTGGCATTTCCTGGTGACCTCAAGTAACCCTGCTTTGCTCAGACCAAATGGGGAGCTGATGACTCAGCCCTTTGAGTCATTCACCCACATGTACACTTTTGAGATCTAAAGAAGTTTAGGGTTTGCTTTCTTCTTTCTGTAGGAAATTGAAAGCTATTAACTAGCCTTTGAAAACATTTTGAGATTTACTTATTTTATTGTTTTATATGCATTGTACACTACAGGCCTGATGTCTGTGGTCTGTGGAGATCATAAGAGGGCATTGGATCCCTGCATCTGGTTAGGGATGATTGTGAGCCACCATGTGGGTGCCAGGAACTGAACCTGGGTCCTTTGCAAGAGCAAAGACTGCTCTTAACCACTGAGCCATCTCTCCAGTCCTATTAGCCGGCTTTAAAAAAAAATCCAATGATCAAACTAAAATTTGGAATTCTGACTCTGGTAATTGCAGGTAGCTGGAAAGCTCAGAACACCAGGAAGACCCATATCCAACTGGGGAGGGTACAGCCTCCAAGTGGGGAGGGTACAGCCGCCACCTGGGTGCACCTGCACCAGCAGGCAGCAGGAAGGGGGAGGCAGAGAGCCCCTGACAGGAAAGATCAAGCATCCTTAGTAATGGAGTCAGCATGACTAATAAGGGATGTGAAGGGCAGAGCAGCAAGGGTCAGTGCATTACAACAAGCAAAGGGAAGAGATGGGCTTTGTAGAGAGGTGAGGAGTTCCGTAGGATTTGCCAAGCTTTTGAGATGCTCTACTTCAAACGCTTAGCAACAGTGATGCAGGGCTACAAGGAAAGGATAACTTTAGATGTAAGGATGATCATCATCTGGCTCCCAACATTTCTAAGGAAATTCATGGGGTTTGCCAGGCCAAGTATCCCATCCCATCGTAGGCCCGGGAGACAACGAGAAGTGAGCTAACATTCAGCTCCAGCGGCAAACGCCACGACTTCCCCCCAAAGTTTCATCACTCCCAGAACATTCGGAAATCCTCTGAGATGGAGTCCTGGGGTAAAGGGTATAGCTGACTAGACCAGAGAAGCAGATATTGCCTGGAGGGCCACTGCGGGGAGGGCCACTGTGAGGACTTCACCAGAGATGGTGCTGAAGGCAGGAATGGTGAGTGAGCTCGAGCCTGGGAACTCTGACCCCCGTTGTTGTTCTTCACTACATTTCAAGACCCCAGGTGCTCAGGGTTAGAAACCATGTGGGAGGCTGGACGTTAACCACGAGGCGTTAGGCTGTTTCACAGCTGAGAATATAAATGACTCAGTTGGTCTTCGCTCTCCTACTTAAAAAAGAAAAAGAGAAAAAAAAAAAAAAAAGGAGGGAGGCAGCTGGAAAGATGGCTCGCTGGTTAAGTGAATTGACTGCTCTTCCAGAGAACCTGGGTTCGATTCCCAGCACCCATATAGCAGCTCAGCATCATCTGTAATTCCAGATTATGGGCTTAGATGCCTTCTTGTGAATTCTTAGAATAGTGCTCAGTCAGGCCAACACTCATACACATATTTTGTTTTTAATTTGAAATATGGTTTACACCCTATTCTAAGCCCACAAAAACCTCATTTTCTTTTTGTTTGCTTGCTTTTCAAGACAGGTTCCTCTGACCACCCCTGGCTGTCCTGGAACTTTCCTTATAGACCACGCTGGCCTCTAACTCAGAGATCCACCTGCCTCTGCCTTCAAACTGCCTGCACTTCCACCACATCTGGATAGAAACTCCATTTTCCCTTGATATTTTCAAATAATTGCATTTTAAAGATATCCACATCGTGTATTTCAAATGTAATGTTAAAATTTTTAGTCTATCATCCATGAAATTGAATTGTTTTTCCCTTTGGGAGAAACTAATCAATAATATCCCTTTGAAATTTATTTCTGTTGACACATGTAAATACAGCTCACTTGTTTTTAGCATGTTTAACTCCCAAGAAAACAAGCATTTGTTAACACAGTTTGTTTCCAGTTTTTGCCTCTGAAATAGTTGCAGGTAGTTTTTTTAATGAGTATTCTGTGTATTACATGCACATGAACTTCTCTAAGAAAATCATTGCAGTTCCCACCACTGGTGAGGTTCACAATTGCTTCCAAAATCTATTAATTCCTTGAGATTGGTCTTCGGGGAAGGTATCTGTCAAGCCTCTGATATTTAAAGTTGAGTTGGTTGCCTTCCTATAGCTGCCAAGTGCTCATTTCCCAGGGCAGTTTTGATGACCATATGAAGAGATCAGATTAACCTGTCATACTGTCTTATATTTTTGTTTTTTTTTCTTCAGAATACTTGATGGCATTAATAAGCATGCATATGTGGGCATTCTGTTCTCAAGAGAAACAAACACATCAGTGTTCATCATTTGGATCCCAGAGCTTAGGAGCAGCACACACAGAGAACCCAGTGTGTTCTGTTTGAGTAAAGACTTATCCCGAGTCAGACATTCCATCTCTACCTGTGTACCTTCCCTAGAGGCTAATTCTCTGGGGTTGTTATAACCTGGCTTTACCTGTATCAGTACACAGAATGGAAAGTTTTAAAATGTGCATGAAACTTGCCCTTTTCTGTGGTCTCAGGCCCTTAATGATCTCGCTCTGAGGTTCCAGCTGTGGCTATGATGACTAAAGAATCCATGGCTCTTTCGACAGAGGAAAACTCGGAACAGTGGTTTACGATTAGAACATTTAGTTTATGATTCTTGACTAATTAAATGACATTTCACCACAACCTACCCTCTGATATTTAAAATTCTTTCTTTAACACATTTTCAAGAAAATACTTTTTATGATTATATTTAAAGTACTGGAGGAACCATCGATATGTATTATTAATTGATTGATTAGGCCATTGGAATTTCTATTCCTCCAGAAGCTGTAATACTGAGGATTTTAACATGATCTTCTGCACACATATTCTCATCATCAACCTCAAATATTACTTGTATCTTACTCCCTTCCATCCATTGAGAGTTCAAATTGGAATTAGATGTCCAATGACAACATTGATGTGAAGCACCAGACATGTGATTTACAGTTGTTTTATATAAGAATGAGGAAATTGGGATATAAATCACATGAAAAAGATAGTTAGCCAAGCATTGTGGTACATGTCTATAATCCCAGCACTGAAAGCTGAGTGTCGGGAGCCATGTGACTTCTTCAGGGGACAAGACTTAGGAATAGTATGAATGGCTCTTTTTGAGGCAAAACCTGGAGACCCTGACCTACTTGGCAAGAACCTGTGTGTGTGTGTGTGTGTGTGTGTGTGTGTGTGTGTGTGTGTGTTGCTGCATGACTCTGGACATGGCCCCGGGAGTGTGTGTGTTACCTGTTCTTCTTGCTTTCACTATGCTAGCCATACAGTAGGCCTGAGTGAGTCACAATAGGTCATAAAGTTTAGTGTTACATATTTGCATATCTTTTCTGGAAAGAATGATTTTAACCATAAGAATTTTGAAGAAATGTTATTAAATAGCTGCTATCAAAAGTTAATGGGAGTGGTCTAGAGACAGAATGAAGTAAAACCATAGAAACCCACAGTTCCCTCATTCCTAATAACTGTGCCAATAATCTAAGAAGCTAAGAGAGATAGGCATGAGGGCAGGGACAAACAGTGCCAATTTATATGAGTAAGTCTCCAGGTTATGTTGCCTACAAGACAAAAGGAAAAGCCTGGCATGTCCCCAGAGGAGACAGAGTGGTACAGAATGTAGAGTGGATTGACCCAGCTTTGACTGGTGAGCTGATTGTGAGAACCCAGACCCTATCGGATGTAAATATTAACCAGAAGAGACAAACTTGCATGACCCTCCAATCACATGTGCTATCAACTGGGCACACCGTTCTACTTGTATGTACACCTGGTCAGAAAAATTCTTTTGCAGCTTGCAAAACTGCTTCTGTATGGTGGTAGAGATATAAATTAAAAAGGTAAAGGCAATTGATGGGGGAGTTAGGAGATGGAAAGGGAAAGAAGCAATGAACAAACTGGCAATTATTGTAACCATTTTTAGAAACTTAGGATATGAAAACTGATTGTAAAACTGCTCATGCAAACCAATGAAACTCTAAATAAAGGCAGTCCAGGCTATCCAGGGCCACTTGTTTGAACAACAGGTAGTCACAATTTCTTCACGGTGCCAACTCCAGACATCCATCCCAGGTTCACAAACCCATCTGGAGTAAAGCTTCCAGCAGCTGAGGCAGGGGGATCTGGTATTCAAGGCCATCCTAGACTACACAGCAAGTTCCAGGCTAGCCTGAGCTATACACAGTAAGATCCTGTCTCAAAAAGTAAATAAAGAGGGAGTAGGGAAATACTACAGGATAAACATTCACTTGTCATATAAAATGAGAATACAAAGCTTTACAATAAATCTCTACTCTGAAAACAGCATGTGGAAGGCACGTAGGAAGGAGCGTGGGTGTCATATAAGTTAGAAGTTCCAAATATTTAAAACAGACAAAGGAAGTAGGATCATATACCGGATTCCAAGTCATTGTCGGAGTCAGAAAAACTCAGAGATCCAGACTTTCCCAGCCTCTGACCCTGGCAGGGACAGAGAAACGCAGAAATGATCTTAGAGACAAGTTACTTCTAAACCATTCTCCCCAACCCAGTGCCTTGGAGATTCCGAGAGCCACTGGGAAGGCCTTCTCTTGTGGTCCTCAGTCTCCACCTGTCTTCTGAGCAGCTCCAAGTCAATTGTAAGCTATCCGGTGCTTCCTCACTGACCCACCCTTCAGTTTGCTGCCATCTGCATGGATCCCTCAGGAAATGACCCACCACACCCTGTCATAAGGTGTTTGAGCACACATGTCACTTTCAGTCATGCTTTGACAGGTGTCCTTCCTGTCTAATTGGGTAAGCACACAACTGTAAAACACAGGGAACAGAGCAGGAGCACAAAGGGAGAGACTCCCCTCCCTGAGGCCCACAGTTTCCTGTGGGGACTCTGTAGCACTGAGTTGTACAATTCCTTTTTCTTTTATATCTTTTTTTTTATTTTAAATTTTTTAAAATTATTTTTAAAAAAGGTCTTTTTTTTTCATGTATCCCCCTGCTCACCTACTCTTTCCTGTTCCCAATCCCTCCCAGTCTGCCTCCCCCAACCCCATTCCCCGATCCGCTCAGCATGGCATATCCACTCCAGGCAGGTCTGATTTTCTCATCCCAATATCAAGGTTGGGTTAGGTGTTCCTCTGCAGGGAATGGGCTCCAAGGTGCCAACCCACTCACAGGAACACAATCTGATTCCACCCCTTGAAGCTCTATGTACTGCCCATGCTAATCTAGAGTTGCCTATCCTTGGAGGGGGTAGCTCTTTGTCCTATGGTTCCCCAGGGATTGTTCTTGATTCAGTGTGCTCTCCAGAGCTCCAGGCAGCTATCACTGTGGGACTCCTCCTCACACTCCCTATCTCCTTGCTCATACAGACTCTTACAGATGCTTCTTTCCAATTCTCCAACTCTAAGGGGAGCTCTGTCCAGTGCTCATCCTTGGATCTTTGCCTCCACCTCCATTCATTGTTGAGTGTAGGTTCTGTGATGACACTTAGGGGGATTATTTATTTGATTATAGGGGACGTCTTGCTTAGGCACCCCCTCCATTTTTGGTTGGGGACCTATCCAGGGACATGCTAGGGTCTTCAGGGTTTCCTTATCATCCAATCTCCTTCCAACCTTGCATTGACTTCCTCTATCAAGATATCCATCTCTTTTCTCTCCCTCTTTGTTGCTCCTCTCACTCAACCATCTCTTTCTCTCATGATTTGTTCCCACCTCTCCTTGGTTGCTACCTGTTATGGTCATGATTTGCTAATAAGATCTCTACTTTCTCTCCCTAGGAAAATCCCTGGATATCTCACTTTAGCTCCTTCTGATCCCAAGCTCTTTAGGAGTTGTGGTTTGCAGCTTGGGTATTTTTGCTTTTTGTCTAAAATCCACTTATGAGTGAGTACATCCAATGCCTATCTTTCTGGGATTGTGATACCTCACTCAGGAGGATATTCTCCAAATCCATCCATTTGCCTGCAAATTTTAGGATATCATTTTTTCTTGCTGCTGAATAGTACTCCATTGTGTAGATGTATCACTGTTTGTTAATCCATTCTTCAGCTGGGGGGCATCTAGGTTGTTTGCAGGTTTTTGCTATTACAAATAATGTTGCTATTAACATAATTGAGCTAATGCCTTTGGAGTACAAATGTACATCCTTTGGGTATATGCCTAAGAGTGATATTGCTGGATCCTTGGGGAGACTGATTCCCATTTTTCTGAGGAACCATCATACTGCATTCCAGAGTGGCTGTACAAATTTACACTCCCACCAACAATGGAGGAGTGTTCCTCTTACTCTGCATCCTCTCCAGCATAGGCTGTCATCTGTGTTTTTGATCTTAGCCATTCTGACAGGTGTAAGGTGATATCTCAAGGATGCTTTGATTTACATTTCTCTGATGGCTAAAGATGTTGAGCAATTTTTGAAGTGCCTTTCAGGCATTTGTAATTCTTCTGTTGAGAATTTCCTTTTTAGCTCTGAACCCATTTTTTAAATTGGGTTGTTTATGTTTTGGGCTCTACTTTCTTGAGTTCTCTCTATATTTTAGAGATCAGCCCTCTGTCAGATGTAGAGTTGGTGAAGATCTTTTTCAATTCTGTAGGGTGTCTTTGGTCTTATTGTCTGTCCTTTGCCTTATAGAAGCTTCCAAGTTTCATGAAGTCCCATTTATTAATTGTTGTTCTTAGTGTCTGTGCTACTGGTGTTATTTTCAGGAAGTGGTCACCTGTGCCAATGTGTTGGAGGGTGTTTTTCACTTTCTTTTCTATCAAGTTCACTGTAGCTGGATTTATGTTGAGGTCTTTGATCCACTTGGATTTGAGTTTTGTGCAGGGTGATAGTTTTGGATCTATTTGCATTCTTCTACATACTACCATCCAGTTATGCCAACACTATTTGTAAAAAATACTATCCTTTTTTTCCATTGAATATTTTGGGCCTCTTTGTCAAAGATCAGGTGTTCATAGGTTTTTGGGTTAATGTCTGTATCCTCAATTCTATTCCATTGGTCCACAAGTCTGTTTTTATGCCAGTACCAGGCTGTTTTTATTACTGTAGCTCTATCGTATAACTTGAAGTCAGGAATGGTGATGCCTCCTGAGGTTCTTTTGTTGAGTAAAATTGTTTTGGCAATCCTGACTTTCCTGTTATTACATATGAAATTGAGTATTGTTCTTTCAAGGTCTGTAAAAATTGTGTTGGGATTTTGATGGGTATTGCATTGAATCTGTAGATTGCTTTTGGTAAGACTGCCATTTTTACTATGTTGATCCTACCTATTCAGGAGCATGGGAGATCTTTCCATTTTCTGATATGCTCTTCAATTTCTTTCTTCAATGATTTAAAGTTTTTGTCAAACAGATCTGCTACTTCTTTGGTTAGAGATATTTAATGCTTTTTTCAACTATTATAAAGGGTGATGCTTCCCTTATTTCCTTTTCAGCCCTTTTATCCTTAGTATATGGGAGGGTTATTGATTTTTTGAGTTAATCTTGTAACCTACTACAATGCTAAAGATTTTTATCAGCTGCAAAAGTTCCCTGGTAGAATTTTAGGGGTCACTTATATATACAATCATATTATCTGCAAATAGAGATAGTTTGAATTCTTCTTTTCCAATTTGTATCTCCTTAATCTCCTTTTGTTCTCTTATTGCTTTAGTTAAAACATTGAGAACTATATTGAATAGCTAAGGGGAGCGGGGACAGCCTTGTCTTGCTCCTGATTTTAGTGGAATTGCTTTGAGGTTTTCTCCATTTAGTTTGATGTTGGCTGTCGGCTTGCTGTATATCACCTTTATTACATTTAGGGCTTTCCCTGTATTCATGATCTTTCCAGGACTTTTATCATAAAGGAGTGTTAAATTTTGTCAAGGGCTCTTTCAACATTTATGGAGATGATCATGTAGTTTTTTCCTCCAGTTTGTTTATGTGATGGATGACATTCACAGTTTTTTGTATGCTGAATCATTCCTGAATTTCTGGGATGAAGCCTACTTGATCATGGTGGATGACTTTTTTGATATGTTGTTGTATTTGGTTTGTCAGAATTTTATTGAGTATTTTTACATCAATGTCCATGAGTGATATTGATCTGTAATTCTCTTTCTTTGTTGCATCTTTGAGTGGCTTGGGTAGCAGGGTGAATGTGGCCTCATAAAATGAGTTTGACGATGTTCTTTCAGTTTCTACCATGTGGAACAGTTTGAAGAGTATTGGTATTAGTTTTTCTTTGAATATCTGGTAGAATTCTGCATTGAAACCATCTGGTCCTGAGCTTTTTTTTTTTAGACTTTAATAATGGCATCAATTTCCTTTGGGGTTATAGGTCTGTTTAGGTCATTTATCTGATCTTGATTTAGTTTTGGTAATTGGTACCTGTCCAGAAAGCTGTCCATTTCTTTTGGGTTTTCCATTTTAGTGGAGTATAGATTTTCAAAGTATGACCAGATAATTCTCTGTATTTTCTGGGTGACTGTTGTTATGTCCCCCTTTTCATTTCTGATTCTGTTAATTTGGATGCTTTCTCTCTGCCTTTTGATTAGTTTGGATAAGGGTTTATCTATCTTGTTGGCTTTCTCAAAAAACCAGCTCTTTGATTCATTAATTCTTTGTATTATTCTCTTTGTTTCAATTATAGTGATGTCAGCACTATGTGTGATTATTTCCTGCTGTCTACTTCTTCTAGGTGAGTTTGATTTTAATTGTTTTAAAGCCATTAGCTTTGCTGTTAGGTCTCTTGTGTGAGATTTCTCTTGGCTTTTCATATAGACAGCTAGTGCTATGAATTTTCCTTTTTATACTGCTTTTATTGTGTCCTGTAAGTTTGGGTGTATTGTAGATTTATTTTCATTGAATTCTAGGAAGTCTTTTCTTTCTTTCTTTCTTTCTTTCTTTCTTTCTTTCTTTCTTTCTTTCTTTCTTTTTCTTTTTTTGTTCTTAACTTCTTGCTTGACCCAGAGGTTCAATGTAGAGATGTTCAGTTTCCATGAATTTGTAGGTTTTCTGTGATTTTTGTTGTTGTTGAACTCTAACTTTAGACCATGGTAGTCTGATATGATATAAGGAGTTTTTCCCTTTATTTTGTATCTATTGGTGTTTGCTTTATGACAAAGTATGTGGTCAATTTTAGAGAAAGTTCCATGGAGTCCTGAGAAATATGTATATTCCTTTGTGTTTGGGTGGAAGCTTCTGTAAATATCTATTAAATCCATTTGGGTCATAACATCTGCTAGACCCCTTATTTCTCTGTTGAGTCTCTGTGGTTGACCTATCCAAGGGTGAAAGTGAAGTATTGAATTTTCCCACTATTAGGGTGTGGCATTTGATGTGCTGTTTAAGCTTTAGTATTGTTTCTTTTACATGTGTAGGTGCCCTTATATTGGGGGCATAAGTATTCAGGACTGAGATCTCATCTTGGTGGATTTTTCCTCAGATAAATAAGTAATGCCCATTCTGGTCTCTTCTGATCGATTTTAGTTGAAGTCTATTTTGTTAGATATTAGGATGGCTACTTGTTTCTTGGGACCATTTGACTGAAAATTTTTTTTCAACCCTTTATTCTGAGCCTTTGTCTGTCTTTGGAGTTGAGGTATGTTTCTTGTATGCAGTAGAAGAGTGGCTTGTGCTTTTGTATCTATCGTGTTAGGGTATGTCTTTTTATAGGTGAGTTGAGTTCATTGATATTAGGGGATAGTAATGACCACTGATTGCTATTTACTGTTGTTCTTGATGGTAGATTGTGCCTATTTCTCTTCTTTGGGCTTTTTTTTTCCTGTGGGATTATAGATTGCTTGTGGTTTCATAAGTGTATCTGGATTTCTTAGCTTGGAGTTTTCCCTCTAGTGCTTTCTGTGGGGCCAGATTTGTTTAAATCTGGTTTTATATCTTGTTTACTCCATCTATGATGATTGGTAGTTTTGCTGGGTACAGTAGTCTGGGTTGGCACCCATGCTCTTTTAGTGTCTGTATCCAGGACCTTTTTAATTTCATTGTTTCCATTGAATAGTCTGGTGTTATTCTGATGGGTTTGCTTTTATGGGTAATTTAGCCTTTTTACTTTGCAGCTTTTAGTATTTTTCTTTGTTATTTGGCTTGATTATTATGTGATGAGCAGACTTTTTTGGGAGTCCAATCTATTTTGCATTCTGTAAGCTTCTTGTATCTTTATAGGCATTTCCTTCTTTAGGTTGGGAAAGTTTTCTTCTAAGATTTTATTGAATATATTATCTGTGTCTTTGAGCTGGTATTCTTTTCCTTTTTCTATTCCAATTATTCCCAGGTTTGGTCTTTTCATGGTGTCCCAAATTTCCTGAACGTTTTGTGTTACAACTTTTTTTATTTTAGTTTTTTTTTAATGATGTATCTATTTCCACTATTGTATCTTTCACTCCAGTGATTCACTCTTCCATCTCTTGGATTCTTTTGGTTATGCTTGTATCTATATGTCTGGTTGGTTTCTTCAGATTTTCTATTTCCAGTTTTGCTTCATTTTGTACCTTCTTTATTGTTTCTATTCTAATTTTTAATTCCTGGAATGTTTCTTTCACCTGCTGTTTTCTATTTCTTGGTTTTCTTTCAGGAATTTGTTAACCTCTTCCAAATTTTTGTTTGTATTTTCTTCTATTTCTTTAAGGGAGATTTTATTTCCACTTTTAAGGCTTCTATACTCTTCATAAAGTTGTTTTTAAGGTTGTTTACTTTTGCTTTCTCTTCATTGCTCTGCTCAGGTCTTGGTGTAGAACCACCAGCTTCTTCTGGTGGTGCCTTGTTGCTCTTATATTGTTATATATATTCTTGCACTGGCGACTACCCATTGCTTCCTCAGTTCACTCTTAGTCAGTTGTGGGTCCAGGAGTTATGAAGACACACTTTCTTACATGTGGTCTCAATCCATGACCTGGTTTCTGAGCTCAATCATGCTCTCTGCTCAGCTCTTTGCAGCAGCACAAACAGCACACAACTTTCTGTTGACAGCTTCTCTTCAAAGCCAAACCAGAAACAGGCAACAGGAAGGACTCTGTACCACTTCTCAAAATTCCTTTTTCTAACAAAGGCTTTGACAGTATAGACTTCTTATTCCAGGGAGTCTGTTGTGGAAGACATGGGTTGTGTTTCTGTTCAGGAGGCTGGTGACTTCTTCAGAAGTCCATGTGCTAGCCTTACCATGAAAAAGTGAGGGGGTAAAACTCCCAGTCAGTTCCTAGAGATTCGTTTCAAAAAAGAATCAGAAAAAGGTGAAAGGAAGGGAGGGAGGAAAGAAGAAGAGAGAAGGAGGGAGAAAAAGGAAAGGAAAAGGAGGGAAGAAAAAAACTAGAAAGAAAGGAAAGCCTGGGTGTGGTGGCACACAGCTTTAGACTCAGCACTCCAGATGCCAGGTGTAGACAAGGCATTAACTCTCATCGAAAGAGACTTTAAAGTTATGAGAATAACCTTTCTTGTTGGGTAAAGGTAATTAGATACCATGTCCCTGTAGGCTAAGGTACAAACCTTTCCTTGAGGAAGTGTCTAGAAGGGCTACCCACCATCCATAGTTGTCTCAGTTCTTTCTGTTTTTCTTCAAACATTCATAAGATTTCTGAACCCAAACTGTCTCCATAAACTTCTGCTTCTGATTACTCTGGGTTTGTAAAAAGGCCACTTGTTTTCTCCTACTTATCTGGTCCAAAGACCATCACAGTGACTGCCCCCTTCTGACCCAGGTTTAACCATGCTTACATCTCTAGCAACTGCAGCTGTCTACTAAGTGTGGACTCCATGTCTTGATGATCTCCCTAAACAAGGGAATCCAGGGCCCCAATCCTAGGGACTCATCAGAGTAGAGAGTCAGGCTGAGGGAGCTTGGTAAAGACTGGAAGAACCTCCAGAGTGTCACAAAGTCTCTCTCTTTTCCTCAGTTCTGCCATTCTGATTATCTTGGCACATCTTCCCTCTTTAAGGATCTATGGATGTGTTTGAACAGGCCCTGTTGAGAAATAGAGCTGGCATGCCCTGCACCACCTATGGTAAACATCAGCCCTAAAGGAAAGTCTGGCATTTTGTGGGATGACTGGAAACCCTTGTCTTCTGACTAGATTCAGGATTTACTAATGGTTTCTGCAGATTTTTTATACCCTACAGCTGTTAGGATAGGAGAATCTTTCAGAGATTAATACACATTGTTCACATGAGTAGATGTTTAATTTTATCATTGCTTTTATTTATTAAGGTAATTTTAGGTCTTTCCCCTTTAAATCTGTGTAATAAACAATATTAAATGTGACTCACAGTAGGTCTACACCTAACTTGAATGTGATAGAAGCTTGTATATGTCACAAATCTACTCTCTATGGATCATAAATAGCTCTGTAAATCTTAACTTTTTCTTTCTTCTTAATATTCAGTTTGTGGCAGCCTCAAAAATAGGGCAGACATGTTACTTCTTATCCTTCTGGGAAAGGCTGTGAAACATTAAGTTTCTGTCTTTGAATTTTAAGTCATAGATTCTGGTTCTGTCTGTGGAAAACTTGACAGATTATATAGGGTCTTTGGTTTTCTAATATATATACACATAATACACACATACATACATATATGTATAATATGCCATGTATGTAAATATATATGTAAAGAGTATAGATGTAGTTTAGTTTAGTCATGGAGAAGAATAGGTGTTAGATAGATGATAGATGATTTCAAAAGAACCCTTAATTCATATATGTATATATGTAAATTTTTTGAGGAAATGCTTGTACAGTTTAATTTTTTAAAATCTCATATCATAATTCACATTGCCTTTTGATAAAGATCATGAAGCCTAGAAATTGTCAATTAAGCTCTGAAACTGAAAAGGAAATTAGGACCCCCAAGGCCTCAGGACAAATTGCTACCAGCTGAGAGATACTCATAATTGCAAGAGCCCCCAAAAGTGATTTTGTGTTTATACTCAGGGCAACCTCCCAGAACTAAAACATATGTTCTCCAACCTCTTCAGTTCCTTGAGAGAAAGCACTTGGGCTCCACAGAGCAAACTTTCTTAGTGAACTCTGGTTATTAAGAATTCTTTTCTCTACTGAAATCTACCCTCTACTGAAATCTACATCTTTGAAAGCGGCAAAGATGTCACTTTGGTAGATGCGTATTTTACATATGTGTATCCACATGTTTCTGAGACCATGTGATATATGGCTTGGCATTTTTTAATTTCTTAATTAAAGATAGAATGTGATAGATGATCACTTCCCTGTGGAATGTAGAGAAGTCAGTGAGAAAGCATATGATACAGCCTTGTACAGGCTTGAAACACTTTAAGATACAGATGAATTTGAATGCCAAATGCCTTCTTTTTTCTCCAAGATCCTTTCATCTGTATTTGTATTTACTGGGGCTTCTGGCATGCAAGGGTTTTCCCTGTTGGCCTAAATTTAGGGCACAGATAAGTGGAGGTAAGGTTCCAAGGGCTGTGTCTCAGGGCTAGGGTCCTCGAGACCAGGATCTATGCCTGGGCTGGATGGGGTTTCACTCACCTCTTTGTCTGATGTGTGCAGAGAATATGTGTATTTGTATTTAAGACTGTGTATTTAAATAAATTATGTTACCAAATGGCAGCCTCAGTTTATTTTAGAGGAGATGGCCTAGTAGCTAACATACTTGCTGAGCAAGCATGTGGATATGAGTTTGAATCCCTAGCATCCGCATAAAATCTGTATTGTGGCACATTCCTTTAATTCCAGAACTATGGAGATAGAGGCAGGCAGATCTCTGTGAGATCAAGGCCAGCTTGAACCACATAGTAAGTCCAGACCAGCCAGGAGTACACAGTGAGACCTTGCTTTTTAAAAAAATATTGAAAACATTTACAGGAATCTGAATTGTCCCATATCTCTGTAACCCTAGCACTGATAGGCAGAGATAGGTGGATCCCAGGGTCTTATTGACCAGCCAGTCAAGCCAAACAACAGGCTTTATGTTCAGAGAAGAAACTGTCTCAACAAGTAGGCTGGAGAGCAATATTGATGAAGACATGCCAACATCAGCCTCTGACCTTCACAGGTGCATGCACACACGCACGTACACACACACACACACACACACACACACACACACAGAGTTTCAGATACCTATGATGTGCCACTGCCACACCTCATTTTTTCTCTACATAAGTCATCTGAGAACTGATAACATTCAAGACACTTTTCTGAGTCAGCCAGCAGATATGAGGTAGAGCATCTTCTTGGCAGAGAGCTTTTTCTTCATTCCTAACTCTTATAACCTCAATGGGGAAAATTAAAATGCCCATCCTCCTTCCTCCTGTAAAGATTGAGCCAAAGGTGACATTTCTAGATGAAAGGAGCTAAGCTCAGGACATGTGCTAACACTAACTTCCCGCTTCTCTCCCCTCCTCGTGTCCTCAAGAGTTATTGAATAACTTGTGCAGATGCTTATTATACTTCTAGCTAAAGAATCAACTCTTTAGCACATGATACTACAGGGAGATAATGTGTGATTTCTTAGAGCCCTTAGGAATTATTTGGTGCTTTGATAGATGTATCATGGCCTACCAACTGATCCTCAACCTTCTAGACTTAGAAACTTAAAATCAGAAAACATTAAAAGTATCTAGAGTTTCTACACATATTGTGATTATGTGTGATTAGTGATTCATAAATAGAAATATGGTCAGAACAATGCTGTTATTAATTCCCAAGTGTCACTGGTGGCAGGGTAAAGCAATTTCACTGTGCTAGATTTCTCAGAAATGGGTCCCTACAGTATGTAGATTCTCACAGAGAAGATCAGGCTCGGTTTCCCCACGATGTTTGTATGCATTTTATGGATCTTTTGTGAGTTATTTAGTCTGAAACAGAAAAACTAAATAACCATAATTCCTTACAACTGAGCGGTCACACCAAGACTGAATGATAGATGATATGACACAATAATTATTAGGCATGAGTTGGACTGATAAAGAGAAAGCCACAGGTTTTGCAGTTACAAACCTAAGCTTCTGGTAAGTGATTCAGCAACATATATCTTACCTGCCTCAAACCAAGCTATTTGCCACATCCTAAGAAGATGTGGTCAGAAGGTTAACAGATGAGACCCTGAGAAAGATGGGGCGAGTTTGTCATTTTAGAAGGCTAAGATATGAGTTCCGCCTTCTACTTTGTAGAAAAAAACACTTTCAAGAATGGAAGTAGCCTTGGTGGGCAATATCTACATTCTCCAGTTTTCAACTCCAAATTACAAAGGAAACAAAGGAAAAATAATAAATAACCTAGTTACATAAGAGACAATTTACATAAAATATTTTAAGGGATCTTAGATGTTATAGAGTTCACAAAAGATTATACTTTCTTAAAAGAATTCAGAACATAGGGAAACTTTGAGAAGGAATGGAAGGGAACCAGTAATAATATATGAAAAAGTAGAAAATAGTTATAAACACATCAACATTCTAACACTGCAAAGGATGGTAACTAAGATGAAAAGTTCACTACAGGGATTCAACAGCAGATTCAAGCAGAGGGAGAAATCAGTGAATCAGGCTGGAGCTGGGGCTCAGTAGGTAAGGATGCTTAACTCCAGGGCTAGAGAGGTGGCTCAGCCGTTAAAGGAAGGATCATAACCAAAGACAGAAGAATGCTTATTCCTCTTGCAGAGGACTTGAATTCATTTCTCAGCATCCATATAATGTGACTTATAACTGTCTGTAACTCCAGGGGATCCAATACCCTTTTCTGTTCTCCATAGACACTGCATCCATGTACACACACACACACACACACACACACACACACACACACACTTGCATTTAAAAGTGATTAAAAATAAAATGAATCTTTTTTTAATATCACAGTGTGGATACATTGCAATAGACTAGCTCAATGAGAAAAAAATATTAAGTTGGGAGTCAAGTTTGGTTAAGTGTGACATTCAGATATCAATAAAAGATAAGGTATGATCATAATATGTTAAAAATTTTGTGATGTGTTCAAGAAACATAACCTAAAACAATCTGTGGGATAGAAGAATAAGCTGAGAATAAAACACACACACACACACACACACACACACACACACACACACACACACACACATACACACACACACACACAGACAAACTAAAGGCACAGAAGACATATTAAATAAAATTATAGAAGAAAAATTTCCAAATCCAGGAAAAGAAGTGGATATCTAAACACAAGATGTATTTAGAAACCCAAGAAGAAATAAACAAAAAAAAACCTCTCTTCACAATACATTTTTAGTTAAA